>SNQJ01S0041660.1:32205-51299 GCA_010110895.2 Picea sitchensis | reverse complement strand
TCTTGGGATTACATTCTATCCAAGTAACTAAACAATCTCTTCCTATATATTGAAGAGAGGATTCATGGAAATGGTTAAGTGGTAGCAAATTAGCAAGAGTAAGATATTGGAGAATTGGTGAACTGTTGTATGGAGAATTGATGCTGCAGCAAATAGAGACAGCCACAAGGTTATCACAAGTAGTGGAAGTTCTTCATGCATGAATGAGCAAATGTGTGTGTGTCAAAGCTAGAAGCCGTTGAAAGGGGATCTACGACATCAAGGCTCAGGTTGTATATTTCTCTTTCATTTAATATAATACATGAATATGTCCCTTTCCCATAATGATGATATCATCTTATTACATGATTCCTTGATCACATGTATAGTCTAGAGTTTTGAATATATTAATGTCTTTGTTGTGATTGGTTTGTGTTGTTGTGATTGGACAACGCAAGAGCATCGTGGCAGAGCAAGGATCAACAGAGATAAGGAGAGCTTTCATAAAGTAAGTACATCATCCTATTTCTCTTGTCCATTCAATACTTTAGATCTAGGGAAAGCGGTATATTCTGTCACAGTTTGTTCCAGATCCAGGTGGATCTGGGGAGATCGGTTTGTGTCCGCACTCACGGATTTATCCTTGAACACCCTCGCCCTAAAACAGAACCACCTCTTCGCATCACTCGCATCCCATTACGTAGGAATGTCCACAACCCACAGGCTAGGGAAGCTCATAATTACAGTTTGGTTGATGACTTAGCATAATCCCTAGCTACCATGTCAGTCTTAGAAGTCCTTCAGACTTGTCCCACTCAGTGGAAATCATTACTTTCTGCCTTAGGGGCAATCAACCTCGCATATACTCGACTCATTACATTTGATCTCAACAGCGGACAACCTCGCCTTCCCATCTTGACCTCTTTTCAAATCCCAGTGAAAATACGAAACATCACAGTTCATCGATGCATCATCGATGAAGGTGCATCTACATGCATTATGTCAAAATCTATATGGCATAAACTTGGTTCCCCCAAACTCATTCCCTCTGCCATTACCTTATGAGCTTATGACAGACAACCATCATCTCCTAAAGGGCTCTTCCAAAATGTCCCTGTTGAACTCGGGGGCAAGACTATTCTCATCGACATCGAAGTTATCGACGCCCCCCTCGATTATAATATCCTGTTCGGTCGTAGCTACATGTACACTATGAAGGCGGTTGCCTCTTTCGTCTTTTGAACTGTTAGCAACATTTCTTGTCTTCGGTATCGGGATAAACAGGTGTGCAGGTTGCCCGAGGAGCACCCGAGCGCAACACATAAAGGAAGTTCTTTATGGACTTAAAAGTAAGCGAGCAGGTAGTTTAGCCTTCAGTGGAAATTTTTCAGTGACAGAACAGAGTAGAGGTTGATGGGAAATCGCAGGATGACTAAGTCACCTCAAGTATGGTGCTAAGGGTTTTAAGTGCAGTGTTGTTTCGCGGGCTTAGGGTTCGCAAGTTCAAAGGGCGGACCATGTCCCTTTGGTTGTGTGAGGTTCCGAGAAACAAAAAAGCAACCGGAGGAAGTCAACTGTCACTGACCATCATGCCTCGGAACTTCGCAAAGGAAGAAGGCCAAAGTTTGATAGTCCAACTCACGAGGTCCTGAGTAGTGAGAGGTGCGAGCACCTGGGCCCACAGAAGTGCTGAGAAGGTCTGAGCCGTCAGAGCCAGAGGGACACCTAGCGCACGATTAGGCCTCTCGCCTTCTCGCCCATCGCGGTTTCAATGCACAAAGAGCAGTCCCCTCATGTCCCTATACACGAAGTAGTGAGAGAATTCAATACCCAGGGCCCACCACAACATCGGATGAGTCCAGAACCATCGGATTTGAAAGGTGCATGGCACCAGATCGAGCTGTCTTGGCATATCATTCATCATGATTCTGTGGAGTAAGGATTAGTCGCTACATGCTCGTGAACGCCGAAAAGCACCATGGAAGCAAGCACAGGGTCACAGTCCATGGTCACTTAAGAAAGATAGGAGCTGTGCGAAAGGAGCCAAAGGCACTGAGCTTCAGAGAAGCCCGCCACGACCTCCAGTTGCCATCAGCCCCAACCTCAAGCCTTGTCTCTACTTAGGGTAAATGCAAGCAGGAAGAGGTGGTTGAAACCTCCCTTCGTTAATTAATTGTGAAGTATGGAGGGTCTGGTGAGCGGTCCGCTCGAAAAGGTCTTGTGTACCCGTTCTTGCAGAAGGGCCATGCCAAGTCCTCGACCAGCCAGAGGAGGTCTGCACACGCTAAAACAACATTTACTGGCTCAACTACTCCACCTGCAGGAACCATGCACAGTTAAGATGGCGTCTGACAGAGAAATCCCATCCGAATTCGGCTGAAGGGACACAGAACCTTGGGTGATGGGCACGCCTCTGTTAGGAAAATGTTCCTGAGTATATAAACTCAATATTTGTATTTTGTAAGGCATTGATGGTAGAGTGAAGCTCCCAATTGTAAAGTTTTAACAGATATCTTAGCTCTGGTTATGCATCTGTATGTAAGATTTCTTGTTTAATTGCAGATAGTCTTTCTTTTCCCGTCTTAGTTTTCATCTTACACTATGAGAGTTCATGATCGACTGATTCACACGAATTGTGGCATTCATGTTATGATAAATGATTTATTATGGCATTATTGTTCTCTCTGGTTTTCTGTGTTTGAGCGTGAGAAGATCTTGCATTTAGACGTTTTCTTCCACAGTCTGTTAGGGACCTAATGTTTAGAACAGACCTTTGCATTTCTCTGATACAAGTCTTCCTCATACTCACCCTTATTACAACTCACTCTCTGGAGTGATCTAAGACCTCACTTGCCTATGCATGCCTGGCCTAGTTTCGGAGTTGGAACCACAGCGTTGAGTTTACCTCCATTTGATCACCCAATTCAACAAATTGTGACACTAAACTGATGGGTGTCGGGCTCTTCTCCTACAAGCAATCCAGGAGTGACTTCCAACGCTAACATTTCTGGCGCTGTTGCCGCGAATGAAATTGAAGATTTTCCCTGGGAAGAATGACATTGAGCCTCTAAATCCGAAGGTGCATCAGATTATCAGAGCCTTTCAAGATTTCTAATTTTCACCTGGCAACTCCATTGTGATGACTCCTCTGAGGAGAACCTTCTCTATTAATTGTGGCTTTTAGAGGCAAGCATACGCGGTCTCATCCATAGCTACCTCTAGCTACTCCCGAAACAAATCCAGAGGCGGTGCACAGAAAGGAAAAGGCCTCTGAAGGAGAAGCTTCCACTGTCAAACTAGGTAATCCACTATCCCCTTCTGTAGAAACTCCATTTTCCTCTCCTCAGCTTCCCAGCAGACTGTTTTCTGAAGTTTCCCGCTTCCTGAATTTCAGGAGTGTTCATGCTGAGTTTTCCCCTCCTGAGCTGGGATTGGAGGGAGAAACCCTTGTCACTCCCCTCTCTTTTGAAGTTGTTTATCGACGAAGACCCTCGACTGCAGGAGATTTCCCTACGCCTAGCTTAACCACTCCTATGCAAAGAAAAGTGCCTGCCGACCCGAGTTCGTTAGCCCCCACCTTGAACCCTCTCTTGTTCTACACTCCACTTCGGGACTCATTCCCAGTAGCCCCTTCCCAAACTCCTTCTCCTCCAAGTTCTCCACCACCTAATATTCCCATGGCTGGTGCCAATCCCCCTATGAGTAGGATGGAAGCTATTATAGCCGCTAGGTATGCTCCCCTTGTGTTACCTCAGCCCCTCAATGCCCTCTCGGCAGATGGTTACCTCAAGCAGCTACCCAAATTTACGGGTGAGGGGGACATAACTGCAGACGAGCACCTAGAAGCCTTTTATAGTTTCATAGATGACAATGTTATCATGCATGCAGACGTATGGATGAGGATTTTTGTCCACGGTCTCCAGGGAGAGGCTAGAAAATGGTTCAAGGCCCTGCCTCCCGGATCTATTGATGGGATTGAAGCACTAGATAGTGCCTTTCTGAGGCAATGGGGAGATAAAAAGGATTTCATGTATTACATGACAGAGTTTGGCTCGTTAAAGAGAAAGGAAGGAGAGTCTATCTCCGACTTTTCTAAGAGATTTAATAAAATGTATAACAGAATCCCTACGGAGATAAAACCCTCCGAAGCTTCTGCAAAGATCACTTACTCCAACACTTTTGATCCTAATTTTTGCCTACTATTGAGAGAGAGAAGAGCCACTACCCTGGCTCTCATGCAAGATGCAGCCGTGGAAGTAGAATCTAACATATTGGTCGTTGACTGACTCAGGAGTGCTGCTGGTAGAAACATACCTAAGAGTAGGTCCAAATCCTCTCCATCTGGTTCCCCTTCCACACCCTATCAGACATATGAGACAGCTAGAACATTAAAATCACTTGCTGCTAAGATAGAAATGTTGGAATTAGAAGGGAAGCCTATGTACAAAAATCCTCAGAACACTGATAATAGAGGTTTTAGGAGGCCTAATAACCATGGACCAGAGGCCTTCCCAAGGGAACAATGGGAAAAGGATAGAGAGGATCAAAGGATTCAAACCCCTCTCCAAAATAACCTGGTTACTCATGAGGAAGGAGAGGAGTTAGATGGATTTGACCCTGAAATTCACTGTGTTGGGGAAGCCCCTCCTTTTCCCCATTTGACTCAGTCTGCATATGAAAAATCCCTCATGAACAGTCAGATCCATGAGTTAGGAAAGGGAGAAAAAGCCAGTCAATCATCTAACAGATACAATCTCAGGTCAAGAAAGAAAGAAGGAGACTTCAATGGCCAAGACCAACCCCTCATAGCAGATAAGCCCGCAAAGGTTGCAGCAACCACAAGTAAAGAGAAGAGAAGTCAGAGTGCCTTGCCAGCAACCAAAGAGCCTGCCACTGAGGTGAGGGAAGCTCCTAGGCCCATTTCCCCTTTTAATTTTGAGCATGAAATTCAAAAGATTAGGATTCCTGTTCCCATCTCTGAGCTGATTAAAAATGAAGATTTTAAACGATCCCTCTCTAAACTGCTACACTCTGAGTCCCCTCAGCCTCCCTCTAACTCAGTGAACCTTCAAGATGAGAAACCAGTCGTCATACTAGGTCCAATGGTAGAAGACAGAGATGACTCATCCCCCCCCTTCTACACATCCCTGAACATCCATGATAAAGTGTTGCATAACTGCCTCATGGATTCATGAGCTTCCCATAACCTCATGCCAAAAATAGTTATGGAAGAATTGGGACTAGAGGTGACAATGACTTATCATGATTTATATTCCTTTGATTCAAGGAGGGTGTAGTGTCTAGGAGTCATCAAAGACCTGGCAGTTTCCCTGTTTCAGCTGCCCATGAAAAGTTTGGTCATGGATATTATGGTAGCCGATGTTCCCCCAAAATTCGGTATGTTGTTGTCTAGATCATGGATCAAAAAGCTGGGAGGAACACTACAGATGGATCTCACATATGTCACCATTCCAGTTTTTGGAGGAGAGCACAGGAGGTTGTACAGAGAAGCCCAACTGGCTTATATTGTCAGTGATGAAGCAGACCCTACCAATCACCCAATATTTGCACTTGACAGCGACTTAGGGTCTAGTTTGTTGCAGCTTACCGATGCCCCTGAAAGTTCTTTAAGCAACAGAAAACATCCCAGCCCTGATCATCCGATCTCCCCTCAAAACTCCTCTATGTGGAAGATGTTTTTTGACGGAACTTGTTCTAGCAAAGGAGCTGGTGGTAGAGTGGTTTTCATATCACCATGTCAAGAAGTCGTATCCCTGTCTTACAAGCTGGAATTCGAAGTCACCAACAATGTGGCAGAGTATGAAGCGCTTGTTCTGGGATTAAGGGCTACAAGGGAAATGGGAATCCAAGAGGTAACAGTGTTCGGAGATGCCGAGTTGGTGGTCCAGCAGGTCAAAAACGCTTATCAAGCTAAGCATCCCCGACTTAGAAGCTACAAAAATGAGGTATGGGATCTTATTGATAGTTTCTTCTCAGCTTTTAACATTTCTTTCATCCCAAGAGAGAAGAACACAGTGGCCGATTCTTTGGCTGTTTCAGCCAGTTTGCTCAAATTTCCTCTGCCAACTATGGTAAAAAGTGATGTAGAAGTAAAATACATGCCCTCCGTACCTGATAATTTTAAGCATTGGAAGGTGTTCGAGGATGATTCTGAACTTGAAAGGTTTCTCCAATCAATGGACGAGTTTTCTGCATTGCATATTGACCAAGACCCTGATCTGGAAGGTGACCCTCATTCTGAGGAGTTTTTAAATAAAATTGCTAATCATCAGATCATTCAGCTACCCAAAAATCACATCCTGAGAGGCCTTGTCCCTTTAGAAAGATTGTTCAATGGGAATGATGTGCCAGTCAAGGGTAACGTCTCAAACGAAGGTGCCGAGACAACCAAATGCAACATTGGCACACTGGAGGAGCCCAAGTTTGTCAACTTATCAAGTAGTCTAACTAGAGAACAGAGGGCCAAGTACACAGGGTTGCTCAAAGAGTTCACCGATGTTTTTTCATGGACATATGTAGACCTCAAAATGTACGACACAACTGTCATCGAGCACAAAATCCCACTAAAGGAAGAGGCTAAACCATTCAGGCAGAAGCTCAGACAGATAAATCCCATGTTGCTACCTGTTATGGAGAAAGAAGTGAAGAAATTGCTAGATGCCCGAATCATTGTCCCATTGAGGTACTCCAAGTGGGTGGCTAATTTGGTTCCAGTAAGAAAGAAAAGTGGGGAAATCAGGCTCTGTGTTGATTTCAGGAACTTGAACAGAAGTTCAAGAAAAGACAATTATCTCCTGCCCAACATGGAACGCATATTGCATAGGGTCACTGGTGCATCTATAATATCCATGATTGATGGTTTCTCTGGTTACAATCAGATATCAGTCCTACCAGAGGACAGATAAAAAACATCCTTCACCACCCCTTGGGGCACATTCATGTATGCCAAAATTCCATTTGGGTTGATGAATGCATGAGCAACATTTCAACGAGCCATGGACATAGCCTTCATTGGAGAAAAAGATCGGTTCGTGGTGATCTATCTAGATGACATCACAGTCTTCTTGAGGTCCAACAAAGAGCACTGCAGTCACCTGAGGAAAGTCTTCTCAAAATGTCGAAGATTTGGCCTTTCCCTGAACCCCAAGAAATCCTTGTTTTCTATGAAGGAGGGGAAGCTACTAGGCCATATAGTATCAGCAGAAGGAGTGAGAATTGACCCTAGTAGAGTGGAGGCAATTCAGACCCTGTCGCTTCCCAGGTCGAAGAAGGAAGTGCAAGCCTTCTTGGGGCAGATTAATTTTCTGAGGAGATTCATCTTGAATTTCGCTGAGCTAGTAAAACACATCACATCCATGCTCAAGAAGGGGAATGAAGTAAAATGAACTGTTGAACCCATGGAATCTTTTAACCAGATAAAGAAGGCATTGACCGAAGCACCAGTGCTGATTAGCCTTGACTATTCAAAAGATTTCCTGATTTTCTCCTTTGCTTCCTTTGATACAGTAGCGGCGGTCTTGTTGCATAGAAATGAGGAGGGGCAAGAGCATCCCATTGCCTTATTCAGCAGGGCGTTAAGAGATGCAGAGGTCAAATATGAAATCATGGAGAAACAGGCCTATGCCTTAGTAAAAGCCCTCAAATCTTTCAGAGTATATGTCCTGCACTCGAAGGTGATCACATACATTCCTTCAGCCTCTGTGAAGGACATCCTTATACAGCTCGACATTGATGGAAAGAGGAGTAAATGGATAGCTAAGATCCTAGAATTTGACCTGGAAATAAGGCCTACCAAATTGGTCAAAGGCCAAGGCTTAGCCAAGCTGCTGGCAGAAGCAAATTGCCAAGCTTTGGGGGTAAACTTCATAAACAAATGCTCAGAAATTCAACAGGGTCAGCTGTCTGAAACAGACCCTCAAAGGGAGCCCCCATTGGCTCGATGTCCTTGGTATAAGGATGTCATATATTTTCTGTAGGAATTGCGACCCCCAGACGTCCTGCATAGAAACAAAGCAAGAGCTATAAAGCTAGGGCAGTCAGGTACTGCCTTATTGATCAAATTTTATACTGGAAAGACCCCCTGGGGGGTACTTTTAAAATGCATGGATCCACAAGAGGCTGACAGAATCATGGCAGAGTTTCACAGTGGCCTATGCGGAGGGCACCATTCCTGGAAGACTACAGCCCACAAAATTCTCAGAGCTGGATACTACTGGCCCACCTTGTTCGCTGAAGTCCATAAAAGAGTTAGAGCCTGCATCCCATGCCAAAGATTTTCAAGAAAGAAGCAGCTCAAGTCTCTGCCTTTGCAGCCTGTGGTTGTTTCAGGACCTTTCTAGCAATGGGGCCTTGATTTTATCAGAGAAATCCACCCTGCCTCAGGTGGGAAACACAAGTGGATCCTAACGGCCACGTATTTCTTTACTAAGTGGATAGAAGCCATCCCTACCAGGAGCGCTTCCCACAAGGTAATCATTGGTTTCCTGGAGGACCTCATCACAAGGTTCGGCTGCCCAAGTAGGATTGTCACAGATAACACAACCGCTTTCGGGTCTGAGCCATTAGCCAAGTTCTGTGAGCATCTCGAGATCAAACTGATCCACTCCACCCCATATTACCCACAGGGCAATGGTTTAGCAGAGTCCTCCAACAAAAGTCTGATAAGAATCATCAAAAGACTGTTGGAAGACAACAAAAGGGCTTGGAACTCGAAACTGAAATTCTCTCTATGGGATGATCGGGTGACTACAAAGAGATCTATAGGCACCTCTCCTTTCCAGTTGGTGTACGGAGTGGAAGCTGTCTTTCCTTCTCAACTGGCCATTCCCGTAGCAAAATTCTTCCAGGACTATCAAGAAGAGCCCAATGACATGATCAGAAGAATTCATCAGCTGGTGGAAGTCCAGCAGACCAAAGAGCAGGTAATGGAAAGAATTCAGGATCATCAACAGAGGATCAAATAGGCTTTCGATAAGAAAGCCAAGAAGGAGGAGTTACAAATAGGAGACCTGGTGCTGAAGTGGGACGCTCCTAAGCAGGACAAGGGAAAGCATGAAAAATTTGAAGCCCTATGGATCAGGCCTTTCAGAATCTCTGAAGCCTTCTCAAATAACACATATCGGCTACGAGATTTGGAAGGCGAAAAAGTTTTTAGCAGCCCAGTAAATGGGCATTTTCTCAAAAAATGTTTCGTCTGAGCCTTCAATGGCTCCTGTATTCTGTAAATATTGTCTTTTCTGTTCTTCGTTTATTATTTTTATTATATCGGCCTAGTAATGACTCCATAGCCCAACAACAAGGCACTGGAACTGCAAAATGAATCCTTAGTGCATCACAAGGATGACTCTATCCCCCATGGAGCCTAATGTTAGCAACATTTCTTGTCTTCGGGATCGGGAAACACAGGTGTGCAGGTTGCCCGAGGAGCACCTGAGCGCAACACATAAAGTAAGTTCTTTATGGACTTAAAAAGAAAGCGAGCGGGTGGTTTAGCCTTCACTGGAAAGTTTTCAGTGACAGAGCAGAGCAGAGGTTGATGGGAAATCGCAGGATGACCAAGTCACCTCAAGTATGGTGCTAAGGGTTTTAAGCGCAGTGTTGTTTCGTGGGCTCAGGGTTCGCAAGTTCAAAGGGCGGACCATGTCCCTTTGGTTGCACGAGGTTCTGAGAAACAAAAAAGCAACCGGAGGAAGTCAACTGTCACTGACCATCGTGCCTCGGGACTTCACAAAGGAAGAAGGCCAAAGTTTGATAGTTCAACTCACGAGGTTCCGAGTAGCGAGAGGCGCTAGCACCTGGGCCCACAGAAGTGCCAAGAAGGTCAGAGTTGTCAGAGCAAGAGGGACACCTGGTGCATGATTATGCCTCTCGCCTTCTCGCCCATCGTGGTTTCAACATGCAAAGAAAATTCCCCTCATGTCCCGATACGCGAAGTAGCGAGATTAATCAATACCCGGGGCCCACCGTAGCATCGGATGAGTCCAGAACCGTCGAATTTGAAAGGTGCGTGGCACCAGATTGAGCTGCCTCGGCATATTGTTCATCGCGATTCCATGGAGTAAGGAGTAGTCCCTACATGCTCGCGAACGTCGAAAATCACCATGGAAGCAAGCACAAGGTCACAGTCCACGGTCACTTAAGAAAGATAGGAGCTGCATGAAAGGGGCCAAAGGCACTAAGCTTTAGAGAAGCCTGCCACGACCTCCAGTTGCCATCGGCCCCAACCTCAAGCCTGGTCTCCACTTAGGGTAAATGCAAGCAGGAAGAGGTGGTTGAAACCTCCCTTCGTTCATTAATTGTGAAGTATGGAGGGTCTGGTGAGCGGTCCACTCGAAAAGGTCCTATGTACCCATTCTTGCAGAAGGGCCATGCCGAGTCCTCGACCAGCCGGAGGAGGTCTGCACACGCTAAAACAACATTTACTGGCTCAACTACTCCACCTGCAGAAACCATGCACAGTTAAGATGGCGTCTGACAGAGAAATCCCATTTGAATTCGGCTGAAGGGACACAGAACCTTGGGCGACGGGCACGCCTCTGTTAGGCAAATGTTCCTGAGTATATAAACTCAGTCTTTGTATTTTGTAAGGCATTTATGGTAGAGCGAAGCTCCCAATTGTAAATTTTTAACAAATATCTTAGCTCTGGTTATGCATCTGTATGTAAGATTTCTTTTTTAATTGCAGACAGTCTTTCTTTTCCCGTCTTAGTTTTCATCTTACACTACGAGAGTTCGTGATCAACTGATTCGCACGAATTGTGGCATTCATGTTATGATAAATGATTTATTATGGCATTATTGTTCTCTCTGGTTTTCTGCATTTGAGCGTGAGAAGATCTTGCGTTTAGACGTTTTCTTCCACAGTCTGTTAGGGACCGGATGTTTAGAATAGACCTTTGCATTTCTCTGATACAAGTCTTCCTCATACTCACCCTTATTACAACTCACTATCTGGAGTGATCTAAGACCTCACTTGCCTATGCATGCCTGGCCTAGTTTCGGAGTTGGAACCACAGCGTTGAGTTTACCTCCATTTGATCACCCAATTCAACAAATATGACACTAAACTGATGGGTGTCGGGCTCTGCTCCTGCAAGCAATCTAGGAGTGACTTCCGACACTAACACAAACAATGATGTTTCCCCATAACAGAAAGATTGTTACCATTGACCAAGTCTCACATTACGAGCCTAGCCCTTCTGCCAACATCGATAACATTCTTCCTCTCATCCACACGAGTCATGACGCATACCCACTCATCAAAATGGGTACTGAAATTTTCAAAGATCCATCATTATTAAGAACTTACCATGGAGCACCACCGCTCCTTCATCCTTCCAATCAAGTATGTGTTGTATCATCTAACGGAACTAACATAGAGGATACCCTTCCTCCTAGGGAGGCTTCTATCATATCTAATGTCCCACTAGTAGCATTGCTTCCCCCTCACAAGCCTCCTGCGAACTCATCGACCTCACCAACCCACGATTTCACCTCTCCCCAAGGCCATATCCCAGTTTGGGAGATAGTTCCCCAAGCCATTACTCAAATCCCCTTCTTTTACCCTCCACCCAGTGTCGAAGCTTTCCAAGTAGCCACAACGCTCACCCTCACTAATATGGTGTTAGAAATTCTAGTTTGGTATTTACATCCACCCAAGATGGTCCCTCAACCATCCCTTTCCCCCCAGATGGAAGGAATCCCAATGACGATTCCCATACTCACTCCCACCATACCCTCTACACCCACACTCACTACTCTCCCTACCACCGTTGGGGGTAGGAGAAAGAAGAAGGAGCCCACAACTCCGCTTCCCCAGCGTGTCCAATCCCCTTGCACGCTATGTGAGAAAGATGGACACCAAACCAACAACTGCACATCTCTACCAGAGTTACGGAACTTGATTCCACTCAATCAAACTGCATCAACACTCACCACCGTAGAAAGTACTGTCATTACCGTCCCTCACTCAAGTAGTAAAGGGTTGTGAACCAAATTCTCTTGTGCTATATGTTTAGAATATGGCCATTATACACACCATTTCCCAGCACTGCCACGCTTTCAGCAGACATTAGCCGCAGTATGCCGAAGCTTCCAGAGCGAACCCAGTCTAGCTATGTCATCCCTACCAAATATCACTGACAAACATTATGTCACAACTTCATTCAATGAATGTATGAGATTCCCTTGCTCTCTATGTGAATCCTTAGATCATTTTACATACTAGTGTCCTATGATCATTGAATACAGGCAACGCCAATTGACCATGCTTCAACGACCCACAGAATCAATGGTTGACCTTACCTCATCACTAGAGATTCTTCATCTCATTTCTCCTGAACCTGAGGCCCTCCCAATGCCTCCATGGTTCTTGGATGACTTATCCAAGGATTCACCCCCAATTCCCCTGCTCATTTCCCTACGAAAAATTTACATCCAACTACCACGGATACTCCTCAGTATTTCGATATTTGGTTTATGTCGAGCGAACCATCGCAATTCCATTGTGATGTTCCCCTTTCTTCTTCATCACCAGGGGGCAGTCACATGACAACAGTCACCGATATCACTCTTCACGACCCCTTGTATTCCCACCACTTCCACTGTGACAAGGAAATACTCGAAGAGTTAAACATCCCTGACTACCCATGGGATGTGCTACACCACCGAGCACTCTTCTTTCCACAGGAAACCTCCACGCCTCCTAACCAACACCCCATATACGCGGTCAAAACCAAGGATTTTATCCCATCAAGTCATATCGACTGGTTCAATAGCCCCATTCCTTCCCTTGATTTTTTTGAAGAAGGAAACATGGACAACATTTCCCCGACCATCAAAATCGACATTTCCATCAAAAATGGAATCGTCAAGGAAATCACTATTGGATCCACTTGCACTCCTCAAGAAATCACCGCCTATAAATCCCTCTTCCAGAAATATTGGGATATTTTTGCCTGGTCATACACAGAAATGCCTGGCCTTGATCCCTCTATCGTTGAACATCGCATCAACACCTAGCTCGACATTACACCAGTTCGTCAAAAATAGTGACCACTACACCCATCCAAAGCAACGGCCATCAAAGCCAAGATTGACAAATTACGCACGGCTAGGTTCATCTACCCCATCGCCTATACCTCATGGGTTTCCAACCCTGTACCCGTTAATAAAAAACAGGGCACTATCCGTGTTTGCATGGACTTTCATGATCTCAATCACGCATGTCCCAAAGACAAATTTCCAACACCTTTCATCGATCAAGTTATCGACAACTGTGTAGGCCATGAGGCTCTATCCTTCATGGATAGTTTCTCTAGTTATAATCAAATCCAAATTCACCCAGCCGATCAATACAAAACCACATTCACTACCCCTTGGGGTACTTTTGCATATTGTGTCATGCCGTTTGGACTAAATAATGTTGGCGCAACTTTCCAATGAGCTATGACATACATTTTTCATGATCTATCTCATATCATCCTCACATACTTGGATGACCTCACAGCTCGATCCAAGAAACGCACCCAACATCTTGATGATTTACGGATCATCTTCCAATGGTGTCGTCAGTACAACATCTGCTTGAATCCCCTCAAGTGCATTTTCTGTGTCACTGTAGGGCCCCTCCTTGGATTTATCATTTCCCAAAGCAGTATTATGGTGGACCCCCTCAAAGTCCAAGCTATCACTAAAATTCCACCTCCTCGGAATCTATGTCAACTCCAAAGCTTCCAAGAAAAGGCTAACTTTTTACGGTGATTTGTCCTAGACTACGCCACTCATGCACATGGTTTCCTTTGCTTACTATGCCACGACATCCCATTTTACTGGGATGAACATGCCCAAAATTCGTTTGACGATCTTAAAATGGCGCTCTCCAATGCCCCTTTAATTAGTGTACCCGACTACAATCACGACTATATCCTCTACATATCAGCCTTAGCCATCTCAGTAGCAGGATTTCTTGTTCAAATCGATGATGAAGAGCATGAGCATGTCATTTATTACATTAGTAAAAACCTCTTAGGGCCACCACTGAAGTATAAACATGAAGAGAAACTACCCCTTGCAGTCGTCCTCGCAGTCCAGAAACTACGTCATTACATTTTGCTTCGCACGACTAAGGTTGTAGCAGATTCCAACCCTATGCAATACTTTCTCAGTCGTCAGCAAATTAATGGAAAATTTGCCCGATGGATTGTTATCCTTCAAGAGTACGATCTTGAATTCTTAACACCCAAGAGAAAGAAATCCCTCGTCCTCACCGAACTTGTCATGGCCTTCCCCTCTGACACAACCAATGCCCCCGTCAATACCAACTTTCTCAACGAACACCTCTTTTACATCACTTCGGATGATCCTTGGTACGGTGACCTCCTCGTCTACCTCCGAACTCAAAAATTTCGGTAACCACCTTTCCCAAGATGATCATCATCGTATTCGCCACTAGGCCCCCCGCTACCTCCTCATCAGAGACATCTTATACTGGCGAGGGGTCGACACCATTCTTCATCAATGCCTAACCATTGACAAGGCTGATAGAGTCTTGAACGACTGCCATAGTAGTGCATGTGGGGGCCATCTTTCGGGAATGTCCACTGCTCAGAATATTATCCGAGCAGGTTACTTTTTGCCTACATTGTTCCACGACTTCACTTATGTCATGAGATGATGTGAGAAATGTCAAATTTATTAAAACAAAGCATAAGCACCACCTGCTCTCCTCCATCCAGTCATTACTACCGACCCCTTTTGTAAATGGGGCATCGACTTCATGACTTGTAATCCCCCCTCCAACAATGGCCACAAATACATTGTTTTTGCAGTCGATTACTTCACAAAATGGGCGGAAGCTATGCCCACCTTCAACAATACCACTGACACCGCAACACGTTTTTTCTTTAACCACATCATATCCCTCTTTGGAGTACCACTCCAATTAGATTTTGATCACAGGAAACACTTCGAGAATGAGATTTTCATCGAACTCTCATCTCGGTTAGGATTCTCCCACGAGTTTGCCTCACCATATTACCCTCAGTCTAACAGATAGGTCGAAGCAGTTAACAAGGTCCTCAATACCATGTTATAGTGCACAGTTAACAAACATAAGACCAATTGGCATCATATGTTATTTTTCGCACTATGGGATTACCGTACAACTGTGAAAATACTGGTTTCACACCATTTCATCTAGTCCATGGGGTTGAGGCCACTCTGCCCATTGAGTGCAAAATTCCCACCTTACGCACCACAATTGAGCTATTACCCGACATTGCTCCAATGGAGCAGTGCTTGCTGAACTTAGATTCCTTGGATGAATATCATCGTTCTTCATTACAGAACAATGAGGTAGCTAAAAAATGATCCAAGGCCACCTTTGATCGACATGTCAACCTTCGCTCATTTCACGAAGGCAACCTCATCCTTGCTTATGATATCACTCATGATACCTTTGGTCATGGAAAATTCAAGTCACTATGGCATGGCCCATACATTATCCAACATTGCCTCACCAAAGGTGCATACATCCTGGCCTCTCCTGATGGCCTCTCTCTCAAAGAACCCATCAACGAGTTATACTTAAAGAAATTTTATGCCTAAATGTAGCAGTTCTACTTTAGGTTATTTCTTTTATAGTGTTTTTAATCTTTTTTTTCCATCCCTCACGTCTAAACTATCATTTTTGCTATCGACAGATGCTTCCTCCACAAGCCTACCACATCGGTTACACCGACGACGCCAGCCGTTGGACAAAAAATCTCACTTCGACAACTTGGGCCCTCTATACCCCCTCACATGAAATTCTCCATTCAAACGGCATATGTTTGGGTTCAACCACCAACAACCAAGCCGAATACACTACCGTCATTGGCCTCCTCACCGATACCCAACATCATCATATTCGTCACCTTACAGTCCTTCTCGACTCTCAACTAGTTGTTCTCAAACTCAACAATGTGTACCACGTCCGCGATCCTTGCCTCTTTCACAAATACCTACAAGTTAGACTTTTATCTCGACATTTCGATTCCATTACATTTACACATATTCCAAGACAATTGAATGAAATAATAGATAACTTAGCTAATATTGTGTTAGACTGGCATATATCACATCAAGATACCTCTACACATACATAAACATATCAACAACCTGTCACAGCATATATATATTATACATCATTAACACATTAACAAAATACATGTAAACATCACCTAGATCTCAAAATTTATACTCATGTATATATAACATGGTCCACAGTGCCATCCAAGTGTTCACATATAAAAATACAAGTATCTGCAGGCCAGTGAAGCACCTTGGTACAAAATGGGCTCACCAGCCTATATACAAAAATACAAAAATACATAGAGCACCACTCAAGGTGCCTCTAGAGCACCACTTCCTGCCCCTCCCTCAGGCGGTGGTCCCCCACCCACTATTGGCCCCTCCTGACTGGGAGGTAACCGTCCAGTCATAGCAACACCTGCTACTGTTGCTCGTCATACCACGACCTGCCATGGCGATGGAACCCCCACACATTGCTCCAGGATACCCTCATCCTAGATACACGACCACATGCCCTCAAGCATGCCCTGTAGCACCACCTCCAGGCGACAACGAATGTCCTCAACATCTACGTCGGCATCTGCTGGAAGAGCATGTGATGGCCTGACAACTGGGTCATCAAACCAGCATCTCCTTATTTCTCTCTCAGGCTCAGCTGGTCTTGCCTCGACGTCCTCACATCGATGTCTCTCTCCTACCCATGACCCTCCCCGCAGCTGTCTCCCTGGCTCCCAGCGAGCCGACACCCTCAGCAACTCAACCTTGCACTTGCAAGGTGCCACATCTGCACATACAAACAAAAGAATAGATAGTATCAGCATCTATACCAAATACACATGTCATGCTATCTCAAAAAACATATATATATAACTCATCAACATACCTCGATGGTCAACAACCTCCCCTGGAGGTAACACCATGTCCAGATACTCCCGGAAGTCAACACCAACATATGGGAACTGCAATATCACCTGCGGCATCTGCCGCCACACCTATGTCACCTCAGCTATGAAGAAGTGGCCACCCTCACCACCACCGTGAAGAAGAAAAATAGTCGGCCATCGCCTCAGTCGCGGCTCTCACGGCCCAGGTGTGCCCAATAAAATATTAGAGCGCAACATAGGCACCCTCTCCAAAAACCAGGCCACTAGGATGGACCCAAAGGCAAACTCTCCTATATCAGTGGACTGACAATGGTCCAACTGCCCTACCATCCTGGCATGCATCATAATCCCCCAAGAAAAGTGCTCACCATCCAATACCCTCTCCATCGCACACAGCTGGCCACCACTGATCCGCTGAGTCGCAAGGGACCCATACACTCTCACAATCATCACTGCTATACAAGGATGCGCTAGAGAATCCATCACCCCAATGCTCACAACAGAGCCCGACATAAATTTTTCCCCCGAACAAAACCTCTGACCCACTGTCACTAGCGCCACATCCCTAGGTAACATGGGCTCTTCCAGTAGGGGTGTTCCTCGAAACGGGAGCTCAGTCAAAAAATATATGTCCTCCACCATAGTGAAGGCAATCTGCAATCCCTGCACCATGAAACAATGCAGGTCCGGAATCCACATTCGGATAAGGAACTGTAGAAGATACTCCTAGGTTAGCCACATGGACCATAAACAACATCAAAAAGATAAGTTTTACACCCATCAACCTTTCCTCCAAGGCGCGACTGTTTAACCCACAGGTGCGCACACATGTGTGCCTGTTCACTCCACAGGCGCACACGTATGCGTGCCAGTCCACTCCACAAGTGCACACTCAGGCGTGCCTGTCCATCCTACAGGCGTGCACGCATGTGCGCATTCTCAACCTACAGGGACACCTTCATGCGCCCCTATCACGAACACAGGCGCGCATCAAAGCACGCCTTTCCAATACACAGTCGCGCACACATACGCAGCTTTGTAGCCAACAGGTGCACACATAATGCGTGCCTTTTCCTCCCTTATAGGCACCCCCATGCATGCCTATCCAGTGGGCAGCCATGCACTTTTGCGCGCATACTTTCGGATTGCCCACACACGTGGGGTCCCACACCCATAAAACCCCCTGTACAACCCTCCGTATAGGCCCTGCCCAAAAATGGAAACCCTACTTCTATGCAGGATGATCAGACTACTAACCTGAAGCTCGTTGGTCCTCGATTGGATGCCTCATCCTCCCAGAATCTCCAAATCTCCTTTGAATACTTCTCGTGCAGTCATTATAGGAGCAAGTACAAATGAGGTGGCAATGCGGGCCCTACAACTATATATAGGGATTTTCACCAAACTTCCACTCACCATTCCAGGAGCTCTAGGTGTCCATTCCCCAATCCATCTTCAACCATGAGATCAGAATCCCGGCATCTACATCATGACAGTCCTTGGGCCTCTTTTCATCCTGAGCCCCTGGGATGCCATTTTTTCATACCCCGACCAGGTATGCATGCGCATAGTCAAAATTATCAAATAAATTCTCGTATGTTCGATTCTCTTAAGATATTGTTCATGTCGGGTATTTGGTTTTCATGTGTGCAGGTACTTGGTCATCATACATCAATGCAACCCCTTCAGGTATATACTCAGCATTGGCATGTAGTCATTCCCTCTAAATCTCACTTGCATCTCCAGTCACATCCTCTGACATTCACCTCTAGGATCCACATCTCTGGCTCTGCAGTACCAACACCTCCATCTGCATCTTCGGTACTGTCATCCGGTAGCACTCTCTCCCACATGAGTTGTCCCCTTCATAGCATCCTTTTGCACATTGACACTCATGTTGTTTTTCAAACCTTTAGGGATGGGAGTCCCGATAGTCTTACATTCTGTCATGAATCAGCCACATACTCATTCTCCTCATTTTTCTAGCTTTCCCACTGGACTCCTAGATTATCTCTTCAAGGTCCAATTTTTGAATGCACCTCCATAGTATCATGAACCCTCCATTTCATCCACAATCAGTTTGCCCATCTGCAAATTTCCCTTCATTTCACCTACCTCATACAAAAACCCACCCATGGG
>SNQJ01S0041660.1:9510-32155 GCA_010110895.2 Picea sitchensis | reverse complement strand
CCAGTTCTCCAAGCAAATTGTGCCCTACCTGGGCCAACCATATTCTATTGGGGCACTCGTTTCTGTATTTGTACACTCATCCCATATTATTTATTTATTTTACAAACGCCTTTTGTTTCCAGCATTTACATTACCTTTTTTGTCGTCACCTTTGGCGACCTTCTTCTATTTTTTGTCAAACGCAACCCATGTCGCCCTTGGTTGGGGAACTCCTTATCATATACCCTTATTGGCATCATCCATATCCTCTGAGTATCCCATAGGCCACTTACCTCTACCCTTTGATTTTGTTCACTTTGTCCCACCTCTGGCACAACTTATCCCACATCTTGTTGTCCCCCTAACACTCGACTTAGTTGAACGGTTGTGGCCACTTATACTTCGCATATACCCCCAACCAAGGGTAGTATTGAGTCTCCATACATCTTGACTTTGACCATGTACCTCCTCCAATTCCTAACCTCACCTTGTAGATTTCAGGAAGCCCTTTGCTTCTGGGAGTCGCGTCCCCCTTTTGTCGACATCAGCACAGTTTTCCAGAAGGGCGACAATATCTTGATTCTCATTACCTATCCAATGAGAGATCTCGAATGGCACAGAGAGAACCACAATTTTTCCTTGCTGTCGTTGACCCCCATAACATTCGACTTCAACACTTTCTCATGTTACAGTGGGTCTTACTTTGTGACTATTGCAGTTATTTCTTATATTTGTCGAAGACCTCCGAACTGGGTTCGGCTATCAATGCCTACAAGATCTATGATATTTCTTACACATATCACTGCCTACCATTCACAGTATGTTCCTCCACTGAATTATCTTCTTCCTTTCTCATGATCGCCCCCGATGGCACTGCAGTTGTCTACATCAACACATCATTCCTCTTTTGAGTTACATGACATGAGCATGGGGCATGCCTGCCTCGTTTGTACATAGTTTATTTTTACACACCTTATGGAAGGTCAGGCTCTATAGGTTCCCTTCTCCCTCCAACAGGTAACTCTTGACAATCCCACTATCGCTCTCTCTTACAACAACACTCTCAGTAGAAGAAACATTGATGGATTTCAGCTATATATATGCTCCTAACCTCATCCATTAGGGGGCATCTGTTATCATTGAAATTTCGTCTACAAATGGTTACAAGAATTCAACATCGTCAAATAGTTATGAGGTCACCCATGGACCATAAATATCACAAAAGCATTCCCAAAGGGTCAAAACTATACAACTAGTGAAAAAATTAAAGGGTGCTATGAAGACACAGGGCGCGCGTTCACATGCACAAAACAGAAATGCAAGATTCACGCACATGTGCACGATGCACGAATGTTGTCGCAAAAAGCCACACACTTGAGAAACGATACATTTATGAGAGTGGTTGGCCTCCCACCCACTTTTGGTTTAGCTTCCAAGTTGGTTTGACACTCAAATCTGGACTGGATTCGACTGGGTGGCTAGTCAAAGACCTATAAATGTCCTAATTATCCTCTTTACACACTACAAACTAGTTGGATAATACATCAAAGGAATGCTATAAAAAGGCCATGGATACACTTCATTTTTCAAGGAATTCATAGAAAAGTTATGCTGCCATTATTCTCTTGAGGAATCCTCTATCCTTACCAAGAGTATAGTTGCTTCATTGCATTGGGCAATCCATCTCACCCCTTGAGTGGATTAGCAAAGAATTCTTTCACCATTTTCATTTTCATTTTCAAAGTTGTAAGAAGAGCTTATTTATGGGGGTCCAAGAGCCCTCCCTTGGAGGAAGAAGGGACTCATAGTCCTCTTTCTTCTCGGTGTTTTCTTTCACTAATATCAGCCTTATCATTGGTGACATGGGTCTAATTGTTTCTTTTGTCCTTATGCCCCTATGCTCATTAATTTAGTTGTTGTTTTATTTCTTAGTTTAATTCGTAGTTTTTCTTTTATATTTCTTTCTCTAACCCTTTTCCTTACAGCTGTCCTGCTTAGCAAACCCAACTAAGCTTGCAAGCACCTCTATTTTGCTCACTAAGGTGACTAAAGAGGCACAACACTATCCAAAAGGAAAGGATCTATCACTAATTTCCTACACAGATGCAGATTGGGCAGGTTATATTGATGAACGACGAAGCACCAGTGGAGCAGCGTTCTACATGGGTGAGTGTTTAGTATCATTGCTAAGCAAGAAACAATCATCACCATATTTATCTACAGTCATGGAAAAGTATGTTGCAGAAGCATCATGTTGTACACAGGTACTTTGGATGAATCAAACTTTGATAGATATACAGGTTGAGTATGATGATCCCATTCCAATATGTTGTGATAATACAAGCGCCATCAATATCTCAAAGAACCTGGTGATGCAGTCCAAGAAGAAGCACATTCCAATCAAGTATCACTTTCTACAAGAGCAGGTTGTAGAAAATAATGTTAGAGTTGAGTATGTGGGAACAAAAGAACAAGTGGCAGACATATTTAAAAAATCACTTCCACAAGAATCTTTTGAATATCTTCGCCAAAGACTTGGAGTTATTTCCACTCCAAAATGAATGCTTTTTGAATTCTTTTTGAATGCTTATCTTATATGTCTTAGATGTACATGAGGAAGCACCATAAGATGATAGTTCAGTCAGGGCGAGAAACCCCAGATGGAAATATACCTTTGTCATTGATGACTGTTGGTTTCATCAGCTCCCTTCTCAGGTTATCTAAGTTATTGACCCAGGGTTCATGTCATTCGAGGTTCCAACAAAGCCTCTAACTATCGGCCCTCTTGGTAAACTAGAAGGAAATGCATCACCTGGAAGGTACTGCGCAATATCACCTAAGATAGCTAAAGATGGTTGACTATAAGACTCATGTGTTTAAAGTCTAGGACAGATTAGGAGACAAAGGGTTTCTTGATTAAGGCCCTATTCTGTGAACTGTTATTGTAATCTACTTGTTCCTAGAAATCGCATGCATATAACTCAAAATATAAACAAATTCTAGTAATGCATTTGGTTATTCATCAATCATAATCATCTATTGCTGAAAGAAGTTAAAGATATGGAAACATTCAACACATTACATAGATATTACCATATTTCACCCCTCCTAGGCTACGTCCACAAAGATTTGGCTCTTGGCTCTTTTATTATGGTAGTTATTGATTTCCTTGTGCCGTGTGCTAACAGTACTCCGCAAAAGTGGGTAAGATATATGTGAGGTGAACTAGATCGCACTAGGCTCTACATGCTGCGATCTAATCCTCATATCTACCTTCCCCCATATCTTTCTTTCTCAACAACTTACAAAACTTGGTTCATACAATTCAAAACCTTTCACGTATCGCCAACAACAATACTCGGAAAAATCACTCAATAACAATCGCAACCCTCATAGAAACTAACATAAAATCAACAATGACAACAATAACCCTATATGATACTTTCATATCTATATTTATACATTTCAGGATCTTCAACCACTTAAAAAATATTACCAAAGCCCTAACCCTTCTTATGCTAGGTTTTTATCTCATGCACGTGTTGTTCTTCCTCCAGCTGTCGCTTTCCTCTGTGCACGCTTTCTTGCATTCACATGTGCTAATATTTTGCCAGTTGTCACTTCAGTTTCCTACATGATTTCTTTCCCATGATCATACTTCTTTCCACTTCAGCCTGGTGCCAAAAGGCCCCCAACACTAACATGTGACTCATCCCAAGTCACCTAATTGTGTTGTGCTTCCTCGATCTCCCTAGTGATCGTCTGAAACTTCTCCTGCAATTCATTTGCTTTTGTCAGTGCATGTGTGGTTTTCTCCTTGATAATATCAAATGTGTGTGATTCTAATTCTTTGCTTATCAATCCTACACATTCCAGTTGAATCCTTGCTGACTATGTTTTGGCTTCTTCTACTTTCTCCAATACTGCTACTATCCATTCCTGCAATGGTTCTATTTGAGCCTGACGCTCTTGTTTCTGCACAGTGATAAGTTTTGCCTGCAACTTCTTTAATTCTTGTGTCCCCTTGACCTGTTCAAGGATTGGGATGGTTTTTTGTTGTTGCTTGAATTCTTGGATCATTGCATTAATCCTTTCCTCCTCATTGTCCCATTGTTGGACCTATGGATCCTCTTCCATATTTGTCCATAGTTGCGTTGCTTTCTCCAGCAGGTCGGCTACTGTGCTGACCTGTTTTTCCAGCTCCTGTAGTTGCACTATTGCTTCTTGCTTCCTCTTCTCCTTTACTGCTGGTGGAGTGGTTGGTCTAATATGTCCATGGAGAGTCTCGATATCCTTCTGATATTGATCAATTTCCTACACAATTTGATCGATCTTTTCTGTCGCTGGGAGTTCACTTCCTTGCGTAGTAGTTAGAAGTTTCCAAAAAATGTCTTCCACTCTGCATTCCAACTCATTCCCACATTCCTTTTCCTCCTGCATTTCAGATCTTGCCTACGTGCAAATTGTTTCCAGTGTTTCCTGCTTCTTTGTTTCTTGTTGTAGCTCGACCACATTTTTATGTGCTCGAGACTGTATCTCATGGTCGACGCTAACCTGCAATTGGTACAAGGTCTTTGCTGGAATCCATTTTAGGGACAATTGGATCTGATCCAAATCCTTTAGTGGTGTCTATCCCACAATCTCATCCATTCGTAGCATTCTCGGCTTTATGTAAACCATGGAATGTGGTTTCTAAAGAGCTGAGTCACATTCTCCTACCTCCATTGTTTTTGTGGTCTATGCACTCGATGGATCTATGCCTCTACTGCTACTTGTAACCTGGGCTTCTTCGATTTCTTCAGGAGTTGTCCCATTTCTACCAACTCCTTCTGCAGTTTATCCCTGTGGTTCGTTGCATGATCAAAGTCCTCTGCGAGGCAATCCTAGACCATTCTGGAAATCATCTCGCCATCGTCCTCTGTGATTGTGTATTCTGGTGGTGGTAATTATGCCTTTGATTTCTTGCACGCACCTATTTACTATACCGTTGGTTGCTTATTTCCCCCTATTCCTGTGTGATGGGGTTCATCGCGGTTTCCTGTGCTCCCTTAGCCAGGTTCTATTGTTCATTGGTTGGCTGAGTGGTTTTTGTTCTCCCCTTCTAGGTCCCTAGCTACTCTGAGTCGCCCTCTATCTGAGTCATCTTAATTTGGCCCATTCTTGGTTTCTTGGGTACTGGGACTTTTGGAGGCTTTGTTTTCGGCTATGGAGCCCCTCCTTCTATTGTTTGTCCCAGTACTTCTCTGGGTATGGTTGGTATCTTCCATTCATCCAGCCACTCATGGATGATCATGTCTATGTCTCCCTCGGTGACACAATAGCGCATATGTAGGTACTGTTTATGTGGGTCATGTCTTGGTTGTATACACATGGCTTGTTGCCTAGCCCAGAAATTGGCGATACCCCCGAATCATGCAACAGCCTCTGGTGTTATCCTCCATGCTCGGTTGATTGCTTCCTGCATTTCTCGTAGGTAAGCTGCAAATATATTTCCATTTTCCTTCTTATGCTTCGCCAGTGGCATGGATTTCAGGATGCGATATCTCACTCCTCTTGGTTGTGGTGTGGTACAGAAGATGATGTGGTGTAGTTCTTTCCATCCCATGAAAGCAATGAGAGTAAGCAGCCATGAGTAGTGAAATTCCATACTTACTTCCTATGCGTATTTATAGTCATTTGGAACAAGTTTGATAGATATGGCACCCATCTCATGAAGGTGCCTTCTGCACACTGGGCTGCAACTATGATAAATCTTGCCGGTACTTCATCTTTACAACATTTCCTTAGCATTTTGCATGCTAAGATCTTGGCTCCCAGTTGTGTCACGACATTGTTAATTCTCTTGATTATAATGCCTCTTGTTTCCCTGTCGGTGCCATATTTCTTCTTCATTTCCTCTACCAATGTTTTTTCCTTGGACTTGTCGTCCAGTATCAACGCCAGATCCATACCCTGGATGGGTAGTCCTGTAATTTGTGCAATAAGTTCAATGGTTATGGGGACGGGTTTGTCCAGCCATACATCCCCTCCATGCATGAAGGCTAATAGTTTCTTGATCCATGCCGATGCATATTGGCCTCTGCAAAATGTGGTATCTTCAACAATCCCAAGATTCTAGTTCTGTCTAGTCCGGCTGCCCACTGGCATGGCTTAGTGATAGTTCCTCCAAGAGGGTTCATGACTATTGTCTCCATAAATACTTGTGGTGAAAGCTCTGGATATTTTCTTTCATCCGCTATGTCATGGTCGAAAAAATTGTGTTTCGCGACGTGACCCAATAGCTGTGAGTCCACCTGTATTCCCTCTGGTGTGCATGGCAGCACAATCTTGACAGTTGGTTTCTTTCAAGGCAAGCTCAATATCTGGATCCTATCTTCTGACTGTGTTGGTTGGTTCGAAGTTCCAGCGGTTTCTGGTTTCTCCTTCGCCATCCATTCTTCCCAAGCCTTTCCCATTTCACCAGTTGGCTCATCCAAAAAAACAAAGTCTTGGATGGGTATTTGTGGAACATCTCGTTGGACCTCTACTTCTAGATTTTGTGTGTTTCTATTTATTTCCATGGCTACTTCGGTGTTTTTTGGCTATCCTTCCTGATGAGTTCCTACTACTTGATTCTAAGGCTCCTGCGCTGCTATCGACGTATCCTCTTTCATGGTTTCTACTTGGGGTTGTTGGATCTCTTCCTAGATGAGTTTTGATTCGAATGGAATGTCCTCCAGTGACGGGATTTTGACAATATCAATGATCTCTGGTGGCTACTGCTCATTTTCTTCCCGTGTTCCTTGCGACCTAGTTTGAACCCTAGTTGGTTTGACTATCTGGCCTAGTTCTGCGAGCTTTGGTGGTGCCATAATGGTGTTTGTCAGATGTTTTCTTGGTTCAACTAGCTTTAATAAGCTCTGCGACCTTACTCTGTGCATTCGGGCTACTATTTCTCTTTCTCCATTATTCTTTTACGAATAGACTAACTGTTTCTGTGCTCGTGTGTTGTATGGGTGTGCCATGAATCTTGTTGAGGACACCTCCTACCTTGTGTGATTAATGCACCATAAGTGTGGGTTCAATGCATCCATGGTGGTTTCGTACCTTCCCTTATGGCTACTTTATCATCGCCAGTTGGCATGTTTAGTGCGACATCCCATCCTTCCTTGCCTTGCTTTAATTATGCATCATGTTGTCTTGTCAGTGTGCTTTTACTAACTTTCCTTTTCTCATTTGTTTCCCTTTCCGATATGATCATTGTCTTTTCCCTCACTGGTTTCGTGTTTCGTATGTGGCTTGTCCATCATGCCACGCACTATTTTTAGGCTCTTTTCTTTTTTTCTTTTTTTTTTGATTGTGCGGTGTTTTGCACGGTGGGTAGTCGACTATCCTTGTATAGATTCAGTCGGCTCCTATTAATAATTCCTCTAAGGTATACACCTGCTATATCTTTCAACTGTACAACTCCTCCATCTGTGACATCTTTTACCTCGTATGGTCCTAGCGAATGCATCCTCAGCTTCCCTGGGTGCTGCAGCGCTTTATTGTCATAGAGCAATACTAGTTCTCCTTCTTTGAACATCTTTCTCTTGATGTGGTGGTCATTCCACACTTTGTCTCTCACTTTATGTACTTTTTGATGGAATCTTTCCAAGAGTCAATCTTCCTCCATTCATAGTAATTGATCCAATCGTTCCTGGACTACGCCTTGTTTTGTCATTTGTGTGATAGTTGCTACACGTAGACTAGGTATTAGTCTTGAAATAATGTAACTGTGAAGAGCATTCTTATTATTATTGGATTAAATCCTCATTGCAAATTAATCATGTCATTATTATTATTGTTGTTGTTATTGGATTAATCCCCATTGTGGATTAATCATGTCAGTAATTGTATAAGGACCAAATCCCCTTTTGCGGATTGCTCATCGGACAATTACAAAGGGAAGAATAAGAAGTCGGCCCCAGCAGTTATTATGGAATACCCAGAATTAATTAAAGGTGGGTTTACCTACCCAGAGTGAGAGGTAGGCCCTGCCAGTTGTGATCTTTCACACATGCCAGTTTTGTATAAATAAGAGGCTAGCGCCTCACTTCAAACACACAACTCACTTGCTCATTTCTCTTATGAGGCAAGCTGCAATTACCAGAGAGAGGAGAACAAGAGTGGCGCATCTCTTGGGGAGGACTTTCTGTATTGGTTTGAGTTATCTCTTGAACATTGTATAAGCTATTTATGATAAGGAAGGTTTTGCTGGGTTTTCTTCCCCTAGAGGGTTTCCCATGATAAATGTTGTGTCTCTTGTGAATGTGTATTTCTCAGTGATCTTGTTCTTATTATGCTATTATCTATTGAAATGCAAAGAACTATAATAATGGCATAAACATTAACATGGTATCAGATCCAACCTGAAGGAAACACTATTTGCAAGAGAAAAACGTCACTGCTGCAGCAACTACAAATTAGGGTTTTGAAAAAGTATTTCTTTTTATACCCCTAACCTACTAGAAAGATGTTCCCTTCCCCCAGGATCAATTTGGCACCTAGAGCGCACATTTTTAGTGGCTGGATCTCCTGGAAAGTGAAACTCTAGTTTCACAAAAGTACCAGAAGTACAAAAAAACCAGTACCAAAAGTACCAGAGTACCAGAAGTACCAGAAGCACCAGTCCAGAAATCTACAGATCATATTTGACGGGGTAAAAGTTGGATTTTCTCAGATCCGAGGACACTAGGCTACTCACCTCAGCCAAGCGCACCTCCTGGTAAAGTCAAAATTTGATTTTGAGTATTTTCAATTTTTGGTTATTTTTGTTGCCGCAAGTACAAAATGTCTGCAAGCACAAAGCTTGTTGAGAAACTAGAAGGCATAGACAACTTCCGTGCCTGGAAGTACAGGATCGGTCTGATCCTTGTAGAGAATGACCTATCAAGATTTATCAAAGAAGAAGTGGAGGAACCTGAAGATGCCGTAGAGAAAGTGAAGCACCAGAAGGACTCAATTAGGGCTCAGAGGATCATTGTAGATTCAATCAAAGACCACTTGATCCCATATTTATCATCAAAGAAAAATATGAAGGAGATGTTTGATGCTCTAATAAAACTATATCAAGGAAAGAACATCAATCGAAAGATGAATCTAAGAACTCAGTTGAAGAATACCAAGATGCAGAAAGGAGAAATGATTCAAGAATATTTCTCCCAAATCTCCGGAAATAAAACGGTTGAAGCCCCGTTGGAGATACCATCGATGAAGACCAATTTGTAATAACCACCCTAAATGGTCTCGTGTACCTTGGGATGCCTTCATCCGGTCGGTATGTGGCAGAAAGAACTACAGGTTTGAGAGCCTATGGGAAGAATGCACCCAAGAAGAGAAGAGACAAGGGTAGCCAATAGTGAAGCACTACTAGTAAGGGACGATGTTCAAGCCCTAGCTACTCATACAAGGAGGAGGAAGAAACCCTACTTCAAAATGGCATCTCATAGAAGGCCGCAACCATCAAACAAATTCAGCAACCAAGAATCTCATTCAAAGAAATTTTGAGAAGAAAGGACAAGGCAAAGATGAGATATCTCATCTATACAATGCTATCATTGTGATAAGATGTGACACAAGGCGAATAATTGTCAGTCAAAGAGAAAAGTACAAAGGAGGAACACAAAGAGGTATGCTCACATTCGAAGATGAAAGAACCACCTATGAAGATGATTAAGCACCATGTCTTGATCTCAACTCTCTCGGGATCTATATCACTTTGCGGAGAGGTTACATGGATTATTGATAGCGGTGCATCAAAGAACATGACGGGTAGAAAAATACTCTCTTGTATTTCATAAAATAAGTTTTCTGAGAAAGTAACTCTTGGAGATGATTATCAATATCCCATCAGGGAATGGAGAATCAAACTACAAAGCTAGATTAGAAAACTCAATAACAATGAAAATTACTCTATGTACCGAGGGCTTAAAGAAAAACTTGCCTCTCATATCTGACTTTAGCAAAGAAAGGCTATAGAGTTGCCTTCATAGATGGATAAGTTCTTATGTGGGCTAAGGGAGAAACCTTAAATGAAGCAATCGTCATGAAATTGAGAAAATGAAGCATATAAGTGAAGGTCATGGCTATACGGTATGCCATTGAAAACTCGCGAGAACTTTGGCATAGAAGATTGTACATCAACTACAAAGTGGCTACCATACATATGCAATGCTAACACAGGTTTACCCGAGGAACCCAAGGTTGATTAGGAAGGCATATACAATGGATGTTGCTCATAAGGGAAGAACATCAGAACCCTTTTTCAAGAGGGACAACAAAGCAAAGGGCATTGGAACTCATCCATTCGGATGTGTGGCTAATTCCATCGGCCTCCAATTAGGCGGGTATGTATACTATGTATCATTTATTGATGATTATTCTCGTGAAGACACGGATATATTTCTTAAAATCTAAAGATGAAGTATTCATTAAATTCAGATTCAAAGCCTTGATAGAGAATCTTTTGAGAAAGAAAGATTAAGATACTGAATTGGAATAATGGAGGAGAATATACCTCAAAGGAGTTCATAAAATTCTGCATAGATGAAACCACAGGGATCAGAGGGCTCCACTACTCCCTATAATCCTCAACAAAAGCAGTTAGCCAGCTTAAAGGAAGAATAGAACAATTATGGAAGTTGTGAAGACCATGATTCACGATCAAGATCTTCCTATGTGCTTATCGGAAGAAGCGTGATGAGCTGTTTATGTGTAGAGCAGTTATCCCATAGTGCCTTGGGTTTCAATACCCGGAAAATGTTCATCGAGGAAAGAAGGCAGAGAGTAAGCCATCTCAAAATATTTGGCTGTCGGTATTTATCCATATAGAAAGAAAATGGCGGAACCCTCCAAAAAGAAGGAGATATTTGTGGGATACTATGTGAGATATCCAAGACCTTGAGAATCTACATACCTAGTCACCACCATATTGAGAGATCAGAAGGGACATGACCTTTGATGAAGAAGAAACACTTAAGAAATGAAGTTGCCGACTTGAAGGGGTATATGAAGAGGAACACGTAAATCAAAGACTATAGAATCCATGAGGAAAGTTCCAGGCTGTGAGAACTGTAAAGAGGAGGTATAGTTTCCCCTAATGAGGGAACTCCTTATCATGATATAGAAGTTCAGAACTACTCCTCGTGACAACTACTCCCATAAAAAATAAAAGCCTGCTTGGGCTAGAAAGCTTATTCAAGATAGAGAGAAGTATGGTGTTCCAAAAGGAACCACAAGATATGTGAAAAGACCAGTCATTCTCTAGTTACACAACATTGATGTGCAATCTACTTGATGAAGAACCCACGTGATTTGAAGAGGCCATTCAAAACAATGAATGGGCAGATGCCATGAAAGAAAAATACCAATCCATAATAAAAATGATGTATGGGAAATGGTTCCCAAACCAAAGAAATGGGATGTGGTATCATCAAAATGGCTCTTCAAAATAAAACATGTTGTTGATGGAGTATTGAAAGTATAAAGAAAGATTTGTATCATGTGGATTTTTCAGAGGAAGGTATGCGACTATGAAAGAGACATTAGCTCATTGGCCGGTCGCCGGTCGAACCATTATGGCTCTTCTTTGTCAGGATAAAATGGAAGATGCCGTATGGACATGAAGACAACTTTCTGAATGGTGTTGTCGAAGAGGAAGTGTATATGAGCAACCCCGAGTTTGAGGTTGAAGCCGGGAAGTCTCATGTCTTCGATTGAAGAAATCCTTATAAGGATTGAAATAGCTCGAGGAAGCTTGGTATGGCCGTATATAGACAATTTCTTGACGGGCTTGGGCTTTTACCAAGAGTAAGCGGACTCAAATCTCACTTCAAAATTATGGATAATGAACCGATTATACTATTATGTGGATGACTTATTCTTAATGGAAGAAAAATCTCATCGTTGAATAATATGAGACTTGCCTTGGTGAAATGAAAGACCTTGGTCTAATGCATTACTTTTAGGCCTTAAGGTATGGCAAAGTCCAGAAAGAACCTTCCTTAATAGGGAAATTACCGCAGTCGAAATATTAAAGAGATTTGACATGCTAGAATGCAAGTCCATGAATACTCCATGGAAGTGGTGAAGCTATTGGTCGATACTTCGTCCGAATTGATTGATGCCCGCAACGTATGGAATGGATTATTGGATCATTGATGTACACATGAATACGGACGAGACATCTATTTCTTGATGGTACCTTGAGAGAGTCGGTTATAGGCGAGAACTTGAGGGCGTGTTCACCTAGTGGTATCAAAACATGTGATGAGGTACTGTAAAGGTACAATGATTATGGTCTCGACTATGATGGAGATCATGACTTCTCATTGAGTGGATATCCTGATGCAAATTGGGCAGGAAGTGTTACTGAGAAAAATCACTTTCGGATGTTGTTTGAGTTTGGGATCGGCTATGATCTTGTGGTGATGGAAACAATCTAGTATTGCTCTCGGCCGCAGCGGAAGAAAAGTACATTGCCGCATGTTTTGCTAGGTGCGAAGCTATATGGCCAGTTGTTGACAAGCCTATTTTATTTGAAGATGAGAGCAGCAGCGATTCTATGTGACAATCAAAGGCATTAAAATGGCCGAATCGTAATGTGTTCCTCGCCAATTGAAACTTACATAGAATCGCTATCATTTCATCCATGACATGAATGCAGAGAGGATCCTTGAAGCTCCACTACATTAGCATGGATGAATAGGTTGATGTGTTGACTAAGCTTCTATCTAGATGTAAAGTTTGAACACTTTTGAGATGGCTGGTATAGATCTGAGACCACTCTAAAGGGGTATGTGTATTCCTTTCTTCGACCTAGTTGTTAGGCAGTAAAGCAAGATGAGTCATGCTTATGACCTGTTGTTAGACATAAACATGATCTTTGTGTGATGCCTTATGACCCTCGGTGGAAGACGTAAAGCAAGATGGAGTCATGCTTCTGACACCGGTAGATGTAAAGCATGACAGCGTGTGATCCTTTCTTGCATTGCTTATTTGTTAGGCAGTAAGAAAACAAAGATGAGTCATGCCCGACCTAGTTGTTAGGCGTAAAACATGTGTATTGATTCCTTATCTGACCTGGTTGTTAGATGTAAAGAAAGATTATTCCTCGCCGACCCTCGTTGTTAGGCGATAAAGCAAGATGTTGATGTTGTTGCTTATGACCTCATTGTTAGCATGGATGAACAAGTTGAGTCATGCCCGACCTGGATTGTTAGGCGTAAAGCGAGATGGTGATATTCGCTGCTTCGACCTAGTTGTTAGATGTAAGAAGCAAGATGTATTGACGAGCTACCAACAACCCTATGACATTGAGCCGGTGTAGTATTGTGATGTGTCGACTAGGTGTTGTGATGAGGTATCATTTCGCGATACATATTTGATGCAGATGATGATATCATTGTTTCGAGAATGATGATGATGTTGTCGATGAAGAAAACTTTTCGATGGCTTCGTAAATATGCTGTAATGTTTCAAGATGATATTGGCGATACTACCCTCCTGATAGATATCCTTGATAGTGTAGACCTCTCATAGCCCGATGTTTGATGAAGAATACCCTTCTTGTTAAAGAGTGTTGAAATAATATTAACTATGAAATAATGTATTGTTAGGATTAATCCCTATTGTGGATAAATCATGTCATTATTATTATTATTGTTATTGGATTAATCCCATTGTGGATTAATCGTAATAATAAAATATGGGACCAAATCCTTTTCTTGGATTTGGTCATGGGACAATTATAATGTGCATAATAATAAGTTGGCCCCAACATTTATTATGGAATACCCAAAATTAATTAAAAGGTGGGTTTACCCACCAGATGAAGAATTGACCACACCCGGTTGTGACCTTTCACACGTGTCGATCTTGTATAAATAAGAGGCTAGCACCTCACTAAACACACAACTCACTTGCTCATTTATATTATGAGGCAAGCTGCAATTACCAGAAGAGGAGAAGAAGAGTGGCGCATCTCTTAGGAGGACTTTACGTATTGGTTTGAGTTATCTCTTGAACATTGTATAAACTATTTATGATAAGGAAGTTTTTGTTGGGTTTCTTCCCTAGAGGGTTTAAGTTTTTGTTGGGTTTTCTTCCCCTAGAGGGTTTCCCACGATAAATGATGTGTCTCTTGTGAATGTGTATTTCTCGGTGATCTTGTTCTTATTATGCTATTATCTAGTGAAATGCAAAGAACTATAATAACGACGTAAACATTAACAATTAGAAATTCTAATGGCACTACTGCTTCTTGAACATAGACTAGTTTGAATGGTGTGTGACTTGTCAACATTTTGCATGTGGTTCTATACACCCATACTACTGTTGGTACCTTGAGATCCAAATCGTCCTTATTGACGTTACATATCTTCATGAGGGCGTTCTATAGAATTTTGTTGAAGGCTTTTACCATGCCATTAGCCTGTGGGTGATACGGTGTACTTTTCTGGTGATGAACTTCAAACTCTTCAAGCTTCACTCAGATGGTGTTGTTGATGAAGTGTGTTCCTTGGTCGCTCATCAAAATTCTTGGGCACCCAAATCTAGTAATTACCTGTTCGAAATGAAAGTGGGAAGCTATCTCTGCACTGCAATCTTTTACTGGTGCGGCTTCCACCCATCTCGTTAAGTATTTCATCATGTTGATAATGTATCTCACCCCTATTCTCTTGGTGGGTGGGTTAATGGGTCCCACAAAGTCTATTGCCCATTTGTCAAATGCAAGTGTCACTTGTGGTCGTAGTGGCATCTCGCCCCTTCTATTGGGTTTGCCAACCCATTGACAAAGATCGCATTGCTGACAATATTATTTCAAGTCTCTATGTATCATTGGCCACCATAATCTTGCGTGGAGTACCTTCTGCGCAGTATCTTTTCCTGCATAGTTCCCTCCTGCTATTCCTTCATGGGATTCTGCTAAAATTCTTAGTTGTTCGTGGTCTAGAACATATCTTCGTAAGCTGTTGTCTACGCCCGTTTTGTATAGATGCCCTGTGATCAATTGATAGTTGGCTGTGCGGACTACTAGGTTCTTCTTTTTCATAGTGTTATATCCTTGCGGTGCAGTACATATGCTCAAGTACTAGATGATCTCTGTGAAGTAATCGTCAACAATCTGTACTGAGAAAAGTTGTGCATCTGGAAAGTTTTCTTCCAAATTCGTTGGTTCCTCTCCATTTGTGACCCTCGATAGGTGGTCAGGCCCTGCATTCAGTTTCACTGGTTTGACTATTACCTTGAAGTCAAATTCTTGAAATAGCAGTAACCATCGATAGATTCTCCCCCCCAACACTGGCTTGTTAACTAGGTATTTCAGGGCTGAGTGATCTGTAAACATCTTAAATTGTTTTCCCAATAGGTAGTGTCTCTATTTCTATAGTGCGTAAACCATAGCTAAGCCTTCTCTTTCCATTGTTTTATAATTCTATTATGAGTCTGATAATTTCCTGCTTGCGAACGTTATCAGGTGATCCAAGTCTCCTGCTCTTGGTTGCGCTAAAATAGCTCCAAGTACTATGGATGATGCATCTACATGTACATGGAATGTCTTCTCCCAGTCTAGAAATACCAATATTGGTGCAATGACCATCTTTTCCTTCAGAGTATACAGACCGTGTTGGCACTCGTCGTTCCATTGATATTTAATATCCTTCCTTAATATTTTTTCCATAGGCATTGTAATCTGCGCATAGCCTTTGATGAATTTCCTGTAATATCCCGTATGTCCTAACATTTCTCTTAGTTAGCGGACTATTTTTGGTGCTGGTAGGTTAACAATGACTGCGATTCTGGCTGGATCCACTAGTAAACCCTGTTTGCATACTATGTGTCCCAGTAGTATCCCAAATGGTGTTCCAAATATGAATTTCTTTATATTCAGTGATATCTAGCACTGTCTACATCATTCTAACATCATATGTAAGACTTCCACATGGTTTTTTAATAGGCTATAAACCATCCAATCATCCAGGTATACTTCAAGAAATTGGTGGATGAATTCCTTAAATGCTATGCTGACCACTCTGGAGAATATCGTAGGTGCATTATTCAATCTGAATGACATGATTGTGTATTGATAAGATCCCCATTTTGTCACAAATGTGGTCTTGTGTCTACCCTTGTGTGCTATCTTAATCTGATGATATCCTGAGAATCCATCGGTGAATGAATAGGCTTTGTGTCCTCCTACGTTCTCGAGTACTTCGTCCGTGAATGGTGTTGGGAATGGGTCATGTAAGAAGGAATCATTCAAATTCCTCAAGTCGACGCATATCTTGATCCCTCTTCCCTATTTTTTGTCATGTACTACCATCAGGCTTATACATTCTGATTCTTCGACTAGTTCGATGATGCTGGACTCGAGCATCCTGTCGATCTCTTCTTTAATATTTTGTTTGTAGATGGTGTTCAGTCTGTATGGTTGTTGTTTAATGGGTCTCACATCAGGTCTGAATGGTATCTTCATTTCTCCTAATTCTCCAGCTATTCCTTTCATCTTTGTAAAGGTTGTGGGAAAAAGGTCATTGTATTCGCACAATAATTATGTGATACTTTCTAGTGTCTGTTTGTCCCAATAATCTTCAATGCTGTCCATTTTGGGTTTCTCGATGGTTCCTATGTTAATCTTATTGATCTTGATTGGCGTAGATATGATCTTTGATTCTAAGGGTTGTCCTTCCACATCTCTCTCACCTTCGAATTATTCGATATGAATATCACGCGGATCATCTTCATCTGATGCTTCTTCCTGTACATGGTAGCATGATAGCAGTTCCTTGACTGTCTGCTTATTCCACTATTGTACCACTGTGATAAATTCCACTTCTGATTCTGTAATGAATATGACATCTCTGATCCATTTCAGGGTTGTGTCTATGTTGGGGTTCTCATGCTCGAATGAGAAAGTGACTGTAAAGTTCTGTTGGAGTGTCACCCATGTCTTGGTTCCTTTTCGCATTTCCTGATCTATATACCAATTCGATGGTATGCCTTCTAAACTATGAATGAAGTGGTGATACCATTCTTTTGGTGGCATCATTTTCCATAGTGTTTTACACACCTCCAATTGTTCTGTTGGCATTCCTAGTCCATCATATTTTTTTTGGTTGTTCCACATCTGTTCTGCATCGAACCTTATGCACAATAATCGTTTGCATTGGTACCAATCTGTGATAGTCTCTTTGTGCGCACCCCACAATCTTGCGGGTGTAGCCTTTAGTGCTAAATCTACTGCTAATAGTCTTTGGTTCTCTAATACTTCATCTTCATATTGTGTCAAGAAAGTTTCCAAATCATTTAGTCTGTGAAAACTATGTGGTTCTCTGATTTTTGTGCCAACACATCTTACTGCGGGTCTATTCTTGCAAACCTTCTTATGAATACTTCGTGTAATCTTTGCTGCCAGTTTTCTAACCCAGTGTCTGAGTCTGTTGTGCATGAAGTAATGCTCCGCCAACTAAGTATCCCATCTGTAGTTGGGTTTATATAATCTGCATTGCGTGCAGTTGTTCTGTATAACTGGCCGTTTTTGTCTAGATCTAGGAAAGTGGATTCTACTAACCTCTCGCCTTCTGATGGGTCGAGTGGGGCTATAACCCTGTAGTCTCTCGACTTAAATGTCATTTTTCTAGTTTTCAAGTTAATTATGGCCTAGTTGTTGAACGTCCAATCCAGACCAAGTAGCATTGGGTAAGGTGTTGTACCGTCTACTATTTCGATGACTTCAAAGTCTTCCTTAGTGTGCACGCCATCTAGATCTACGGTTACTCCTTTCAGTCTAACTATTGGTAGAACTCTATGTTGATTTGCTAGTTTTAATTGAACAGTTGAGTATCCCAGTGTAGGTTCTCCCATGCATTTCCATGTGGCTTTTGGTAGTACGTTCACCTTGGATCTTAGATCTAGTATAATATCTCCCATGTTGAAATCTCCAATGTTAGCATTGATTCTAAATTCTCTACTTTTTCTTATTCTTGTGTGTAGGTGGTTGACAATTTTAAGTTCTATCTTTTGTTCATTCTCGCTGCTACATTTCTCTAGGATATTTTTCAATACTTTGATAGATGAAGGATCACTTAACATTTTGATGCATGATTGCAAAAATTCTTTGATAGTACTTACATGTTCCTTAGGTTGTATTATGTTGGTATGGTCCAGTGATGGTGGCATGTCATATTCCAAAGCTTCCTTGTTCTGCTACGCAGTCAGCGTTATGTCCTCCTTCTGGAATTATTGTCGAGCTTCTGTAAAGATATCCTTTTCCTTTTGTGCATCGAACTACTTCTTGGGGTCAGGGTTCTTCTTTACCCATTGGTTTTGTGCTAGGTCCTATCGAGCTGCTTCGTTTCCTATTTTTGTTCCTCCTCGAGTGACTATGTTGATGTATCGTCCGTCATCTCTTTCTTCGGCTAAAATCCGCTAAACATTTTGGTTATTTTGGTTCCTTTTTTCCTAGATATTTATGAGTAGTGTCATACATTCCTCTGTATCATGGTCCAAAGCGTGACAATACATACAGGTCACTGGTGGTAGTGGGAATTCTCATGCATAATGTCCTAGTTGTTGGAAATTGTGACATGTGACTGGTCCTCTCCCACGTTCGAAACCTCCTCTAGCTCGTCCTGCTCCTCTATAGGCTGCACGATCACCTCGTGGCACGTTATATTGTGGTCCCTGATTATATGACATGGTATTGTACTGGGGCTATGCTGGGTTGTACTACGCCTGTGCGTTATTATAAGGTTGTTACACAATATTATACTGCTGCTACGCAGTGTTGTATGGTGTTGGGGCTTGAGTGAATTGTGGTGTTTCCTGCCCAGTCATCATTTCTTCCTGTACCCTGTATGCATATGAGGTTCTTTCTTGCATCAGCTCCATCGTTCTGCAGTCCTTGTTGTCGTGGCCGACTGACTTGCAAAAGGTGCAATATGATTTCATTGGGATTGTTTGGTATTTCTGCATCACCATGCAATGGTAAGGGTCGTGACCCGATTTCTTGAAGATTTCACACCATAATCCCCCCTGTGGTAGCAGGTTTGGCATCCCTGTTGCCATATAATGCACGAACATCAGACATTCATTTTTTTGGTGTTCTTATGTCATGCATGTGGTACACCAAATGGCTTCTCGTTTGTCCTTGTTCTTATTCTAGTTCAGCTGAAATGTTAAGTTCTTCAGATCCTCTTTCAGTTTTTTGATAGTCGGGTCCATCTGCTGGTACTAATTCTATTCCAATTGCAAAGCTGCCTGCAAAGCCTCTTCTTGTGTCTGAAACTTCTATTGTCATAGTGGATATTTCAAGTGTGGGAGTAGTGAGTTGACAAACAGGTGTCGGTGTTCCATCTCCGTCATAAGGTATTTTAACTTCCCTTTTAATCGCTTGAATATTTGATCAATCTCCCATACCGATTTTCCTGGTTTCTATCTTATCTCAATCATCTTGTTCATATACTGATCCTCTGAGCTCAACTTCTAGAACTCATTAATTAGTAGTTTCTTAATGTCGTCCAGTGTCCTTGTCATCCCAGAAGCACTATTCTTGTCTAGACTCATGTACCAATCTAGTGCATGGTCTCTTAGCGTGATCGCTAGCTGGACGAGTTTGGTGTTATCATTAGTGATTTGCTTTGCTTCCCAGATCTTGGCACAAATGAATAGATGCTTCTCAGGGTCTTCTACTGCTTCCCCTCGAAACTCTGGTAATCTAATAGTAGGGTCGTGTCCTTCCATTCTGAGTACTGAACTACTACCTCCTCCGCATGCTGTGGATACTTGACTAAGATTACCTGAACTGGCTCCTCTAGTTGTCACTCCTTGGGTAGATGTGCTTCCTGCTGTCAAACTTCCTCCGAATTTTGGTTGCCTAAATGGTGGTGTTCTCTATGGTGTATTTTTCACACATGGGTTTATGGGTTCCACACTGACATTGATATGAAAGGGGTGGATGTCTTCTCCACCCGTTCTTGGGCCTCTTGTTTTCCTCTCATACGTGGCACACGAAATTTTCTCAATCTTCTCCACAACCCGAATATCCTCTACCTCTTCCTCATCACTCACAGAGCCCTCCCTTTCGGCTACGGATCTCTTCTTGGTGTTTAGCTTATATTGGTAGGGTGCTCTGTTATGCATCATTCCTGATGATGCCAAGATCCACTTGAGCTGGTTGTCATCCATTGAGATCAGGTCCAAGGGTTCCTCTTCCTTGTTCTCTTTATCCTGCCCTCCTTCCATTCCCCCTCTTTCTGTTAGTTCTTCCCCCCTTCCCCCATGTGCACAGGGAAGTCTAAGTGTCTGATTCCATTGTCATTACACCTTTGTTATATAGCAGTATCTTGATAGATGTTTACAAGGATCGAATATACCTCCCTCTGGGTCCTCATAGAAATTCTTGCTCAGCTACACTATATGACTTTGTTGTGTCTACCGTAAACTCTGTGATGAATCCTACCACAATACTATCAAGCCAAAATTCTATGCACAGGTGAATTTATTTTTCACTTGCTACAGCTGTTGAATTTGTACTAGATTCCAATCTAGCTGTCGAATCTGATTTGTCAGGTGATTATCCGTTAACCTTAAGATCCACTCCTATAGTAGATGCGGAAAATCACAGAAAAATATTTCATGTAAATATGTAAACACGTATTTATCTAGGTATCTGTGTGGTGTGATTCTAGGGTTTCTATTGTCTTTGTGTGCAAATTCTAGCTCTTTAGTTCTCAACCAACCCTCGATTTCTTCTCTCATGGGGTTCCAAGGTCTCCACATTCCCTTCTAACAAATCATTGCTTCTTTGATGGATTTTGTCTACTCTATCTCATCTACTTAGTCCTATATTGGTTGTCTTAACACGGCAACGAAACCATTTGTTGGTTTCATCGGCTCCCTTCTCAGGTTATCTGAGTTATTGACCCAAGTTTCATGTCATTCAGGGTTCCAACAAAGCCTCTAACTATCGGCCCTCCTGGTAAACCAGAAGGCAACGCAGTGCCCGGAAGGTACTGTGCAGTCTCACCCGAGATAGATAAATATGGATGACTGTAAGAATTAGGTGTTTACAGTCTATGACAGAGTAGGAGACAAAGGGTTTCTTGATTAAGGCCCTATTCTGTGAACTGTTACTGTAATCTACTTGTTCCTAGGAAATGCATGCATATAACTCAAAATATAAACAGATTCTGGTAATGCATTTGGTTATTCATCAATAGTAATAATATATTGCTAAAAGAAGTTAAAGATATGCAAACATTCAACACATTACACATATATTACCGTGGTTCACCCCTCCTAGGCTACGTCCACAATGATTTGGCTCTTGGCTCTTTTATTATGGTAGTTCTTGATTTCCTTGCGTCACGCACTTACAGTACTTTGCAAAAGTGGGTAAGATCTATGTGAGGTGAACTAGATCACACCAGGCTCTACAACTTGTGGTCTAATCCTCATATCTACCTTCCCCCATTTCTTTCTTGCTCAACAACTTACAAAACTTGGTTCATACAATTCAAAACCCTTCATGTATCGCCAACAAAAATACTCGGAAAAATCACTCAATAACAATCGCAACCCTCATAGAAACTAACATAAAATCAACAATGACAACAACAACAGCAACAACAACCCTATATGATACTTTTTTATCAATATTTATACATTTCAGGCTTTTCAGCCACTTACAGAATATTACCAAAACCCTAACCCTTCTTATGCTAGGTTTTTCTCTCATGCGCATGAACTTGTTCTTCCTCCAACTGTCACTCTCCTATGTGCCACTTTCTTGCATTCATGTGTGCTGATCTTTTTCCAGTGGTCACTTCAGTTTCTTGCATGCTTTCTTTCCCATGATCGTCCTTCTTTCCACTTTGGCCTGGTGCCAACAATGACAACGGGAGAGAGATTTATCAGATGCAGAGGACACAAGCATGGTTCTAGGGGGAGAATATTTATCAGGTGCAGAGGATAGAGGCATGGTTCTATGGGGAGCATGAGTGATATTATTTCATTATTGCATCAGAGTGTTGCCATCAATGCCAAAGGGGGAGATTGTTGATTAAGGTTGGTTGTCATTGATGTCAACCCTTGAAGAAAGCCCCACAGCACAAATTTTTGGGTAATGGACCCAATATTGTTTGATGTAAAGATGACTCATTATTGTCTTATCATGGTTTATAAGAAGTAAATATGGATGAACTCCAAAGTGGTCCCCTTATGGTGAAAGCCCTCACGAGAAGATGCTTTACAGAGTAAGAGAACACATGCTTAATTGTGGAATAATGAGATGAATGATAGTGAATTTATAAACTATCCTAGATGGATAGTGCTTGTCATGTCATTTTTGGTGGTATGTGGAACGTCACATAACTCCTCACGGTTAGAGAGTTATGACCATGTGAAGTTGCAAAACCCAGGTTTGGGTAATGGACAAAACTTTGTTTGATGGATAACAGTATGATTTTTTCTATATTTGAATGTAATACTATTCTACATGGATAGTACATATCATTCCATTTTTTGTGGTATGTGGAATGTCACATAACCCATCAAAGTTTGAGAGTTATGGCCTTACGAAGTTGGAGGACACTCATATGTCATCTAGAAGCCCCAAAAGGTCAAAGTAGTCAAAGTGGTTTAAGAG
>SNQJ01S0041659.1:23745-42808 GCA_010110895.2 Picea sitchensis | reverse complement strand
TGCCAATCTTGAAATCCTTAAAACCGTTAAGTCTGATGAATTTTGAATGGGACCTAAAATTCTACTTTCTCCATATGAAGTCCAATGAGGTTGGAACCACTCTCAAACATCCTGAAACAATTAATGGTAATGTTAAAAATTTATGTAAAAGGATGAAAATGAAAGAAAAAGGAGAATGTCACTTGAAAGAGAAAGGAGAATGTCACATGAAAGAGAAAGGAGAAAGTCACTTGAAAGAGAAAGGAGAATGTCACTTTTACTTTAAGAATTTAATATTACCATTAATTACTCAAGAGAAGCCAAATGAGTAGTGTGAGTGAACGAGAGGGGGTGGGGTTGGCTTTATAGCTTCATTAGGGGCTCTAAACAATTCTAGAAGCTTACCATGCACGCCCCTAACCCTAATTTTAAAAATAAAAAAAAATTCCCTCACTTTTCCGGCTGCGGGCCTCATTGGCAAAAAAAACCGGTTCCGTACGGAACCGGTCTGAAGCGGTTCAGGGGGCCAGTTTGAACGGGTCTGGGCTCGGAACTGGTCGGACCGGCCGGTTTTACCGGTTCCGGTTCGGTTCTTGTAACTATGATCCAAATGAGCTAAGGCGTCTCCTTATTTATACTAGCCTATCCAAGTGACTTTTCTAGGTGGGGCCGACTTCTCTACCTCACACAGAACTAGGCATCTAGCTCATACAGAACTAGGCAACCATCCAGCTCACACAGAATTTGGAATATGCAGTTGAGTCGATTTACACATAACTTTGCTACTACCCAATCCAAATAGAGTCTGGGCAAACATTCAGTCTGAGCCAGTTCACACACAGAACTGCGCTACTACCCAATCAAAACGAAGTCTGGATGACTATCCAATTGAGCCAGTTCACACTGAACTGCGCTACTACCCAATCCAAATGGAATCTAGGCAACTGCATCTCACCAGCTCACACATAATTTGGCAACTAGCCCTAGAGCTAGTTCTTCTGGTTGGCACACCAGGCATCCAGCCCATAGTGACTGGACATCTAACCACGAGGGTTAGGCGATGTAGTGCACACACTACCCATCTAGCCCAAGGCTAGGAAACACCTCCAACCACACAGGTTGGCACTCCAGCTTGAAAATGGGAAAATTGCCAGCCCCGAAGGCTCGGCATCTGCTGACCTTGTGCGAGGTCATGCTGACTAGTGCCACAGTCAATAACGTGCCTGTAAATGACCACTTGTTGTTTCCACACTCTGCAAGTTGCTACCCCAAGAATCGCATATGTGACTCATCACTCCCTCTTACGAGGGACATCCCTCTGGACCACCCCAAGCTTGGTCAACACATCTGCTATATGCTCATCTGTAGCAACATACTGGAGCTTCACTGCTCCCTTCTGCACCATAACTCTGATATGATGGTACCTGATCTCGATATCCTTGGACTTGTCATGAAACACTGGGTTCTCTGACCACTTCACACAACTCTAGTTGTCGCACCAGATACAAGTTGCCTCTAACTCGAGATCAAACAATCCTGCAAGCAGCTTCCGAAGCCACACTGCGTCGTTGCTAGTTGAACATGTTGATATATACTCTGCCTCAAGCATACTGAGCACCACACTAGTTTGCTTCCTGCTGAACCATGAGATCATAGTTGATCCCAAACTGAACCAACATCTAGATGTACTCTTCTGGTCTGCGACACTACCGGCCCAATCTGAATCAATATAGCCTTGCAGGCTTATCTCACGATTTGAAACATATCCGAGTGCATAGTCAATTGTACCTTTCAAGTACCTCAACACATTCTTTGCCAAAACCAAGTGAACATGTCTTGGTTCAACCATATATTAACTCAAAGTGTTCACCGCAAAGCATATATTTGGTCTAGTGTTCATCAAATACATCAACGAACCAATCATCTTCATGTTCATGGTGACATCCACTATCTTTGAAGAAGTATCACTTAATAACTTCAGGTTCGTCACCATCAGTGTGGGCATGGATTTACAATCCATCATATCAAATCTCTTCATGATCTCTACAGCATATTTTCCTTGGCACAGAAAAATCTCATCCGATTTCTGTCACACCTCTAGACCCAAAAAGTAATGCATCATACCCAGGTCATTCATTTCGAACTTTGATGCAATCTTTCTCTTGCACTCAACGATGAGTTTCTTGAAAGTATCTAAGCCACTAACTCTCTCTAAGATCAGGCTCACTCTGAGTCTCCATGCTCCCTCTGAAGCTTGACTCCCTTTGAGTCTATATAATCTTTGGAGCCATCTACTCCCTCTGTATGTGATGATCTCCTCTGAAGTCTAATCTGCTATGAACAGTCCAGGGGAGGTTGCTCCTCCCTACTGGATCGTGATGGCTAATTCCCTCCGAACTCTAGCTCCTTCTGAGTCGGTACTTGGTGTGGTCACCTACCTCACCACTGGTGGAGCCATCTACTCCTCCTCCTAATATGGCTCATCAATGTTATATATCTTTGCATCATGCAAAGTGTCACGGGACCATGTTAGTCTCTTCCTAGTTACTGCAACGATTCTGGGTAGGCCCTTCTGGCTCTACTAACTCTTCCTGATGATCTAAACTTTAAAGAGTGATCAACTGAACTAGAGGGATCTATTCGGTCATCTTTGGAGCCTTCTTCTCCTTACAACCAATCTCCATATGAGATACTTTGTATCTCGCAAAAAATACCCTTCTTGCCAGAAGGTTTTAACTTCATCCTCTTTTTCTTCGGTACATGGATGTATACGGTCGTGTATACAACTTCTTATCTAGATAGTCTGCTCCATGTCTCAAACTAGAGACCATCTAATATGTTGCCTCCTGCAACCGTCACTATATCTCCCCTCAGAGTTATCACATGTGATCTGCCCGGAACAAGACCAACAACAAAAGAAAACAATAGACAAGAATAATACTCCTATAATAATACTAAAAACAATAACGAGAACAATCATCATAGTAGCTCCTTCTCAGAGCTATCACTTGTGACTTGCCTGGAACAAGAGCCAAAATAAAAATGCAATAATAAGAAATAGGAACAACACTCTTCCAGTGTTGTGACCAATTATTCCACCATGGTAACCTGCCCGAGAGAAGAGCAACAAGAGCAAAAGTATTTCCAATATAATAGCATTTTCATAAGAACAAATCTATGTTAACAAGAATACAAGAAAATTTCATGGTAATCATCGTAGCATTACCAAGGTGACCTGCCTGGAAGTAAAACAAGAAATATCTCCTAGAGGAGATGTTAGTTCATCTTGCAAACAAGTACAATAAGCATTTATATCAATAGTACTCAGATGCTACCAAATATTCATTGTATCTAGCAATAATAAAACCTTTCAAAGATTGTCGTCACAACTATGGTGTTTACTAGTAATGTAGCAATTATCAAACTTGATATGTGCAAATTGGAAACTTGTCAATTTAATCAATCAAACCTGGAACCTGGAGTCTTATCTTCNATCTAGCAATAATAAAACCTTTCAAAGATTGTCGTCACAACTATGGTGTTTACTAGTAATGTAGCAATTATCAAACTTGATATGTGCAAATTGGAAACTTGTCAATTTAATCAATCAAACCTGGAACCTGGAGTCTTATCTTCAAAAATGAGTGTTGTTGCTTTTCTTCCGAGTCTCCTTCACTCAAGATGACAAGTATTCTCTCCAAGTTGTCCCCTATACTAAGACAATATGCTTTCTTGACAGAGATTCGAGTTAGGGAATATAACGCAAATAAAATCTAAAAACTCAACCTTAATCAATCTAATATTTTGACTAAAGTCAGCTTATAACTTTAACTTTGACCAGAGGTTTGACTTCAATAGATCAAAATACAACTAGATGTTCACATGATCATAATAATGCCATAACAGCTAGAGGCATATCAAAACAATCAAACCTGGAGTGTGTTGCTCCTCTGAATGCGCTGGATCTGAGATCACTCTGGATCTACGATTTTGGTTTGCACAAAAGATCCGTTCTCCTGCAAACACCCTCAAGATAGTGATATGGTTTAAACATATACAAGTACATGTTGAGATTATGTACCTTGGGAGGTGTTCACCATGTGTTTGTGAGCTCCTAAACACATGTGGGAAGTACTATGTACTTTGTGCCTTGTACTTTATGTCTAATTTCACTTTGACTTAGGAGATTTAAGTCAAAAGTGAAATTTAGTCATTTATGCCTAAAATGACTATTAATTCACTTTGTGGGTGAATTAGGAGACATAAAGTGAACTTAGGGCACTTAACCCAAAGTGGGTTTGAGAGTGAGATTATTATGGGATGATCTCAACCTTTGATTAGACTTGAGATGGAATGATCTCGACCGTCTATCATTTAGGTTTCCTTATGGAATTTCAAGAGGGGTGCAAAGGAGGAAGTGGAGCTCATTCACTCATTTGTTCACTTGGAGAGTTTGAGAGAGAGCATGAGCATGAGGTTTCAGGCATATTGTGAGGCTAGCTTGGGCGCTTCCTTCCATGGAGACAGCCAGCAGGATTAGGGCCCTGTTTTATTTAGTGGGGAGGTTCTTGCTTAGGGGAGGGCGCACTTAGTGAGGAGGGTGCATCATCAGTAGGGAGGACTTTCAAAGCTCAAATTGCAGTGAGGTTTGTTTCAGAGGGAGGCTACTCATCAATATCAGAGTACTGTGGAGGGGTTTCTTGATCAAAGCTTCTAGTTGGCTTTTGGCTCCAGTTCAGTGGTYTTGTCAGCATTTATGGAGGGCGCACCATCCTAGGGCACTCTTGCTTCAGTTGGACTAGTGTTGCAGCTTGGATAACGTTGTTATTGTATCAGGTTCATCTATATATTGTACTTGTTGTATTCCACCTTCCATTCTCCCTATATATACACTTATATTCCAAATTGGTTTTCCCCGAGGGGGTTTTATCCAGGGTCATGTTGACCAAAAATACCTGTGTTCAATTTCATGTATGTTAGAGTTTAGAACTATTGTATTTTCAACTGTAAAGATCTTTAGGTGTGTTACATATATTTTGGTATGCATGTGCTAACCCTTGGTGACTAAAACTACATGCTAGAGCACCTAAATTGCTTATGTAACCGTAACAAATCAGCAAAGAAGTCCCTGAATTGTTGGTTGTTATAAAACAGCAGCAAAACCTTCATTGACAGTTGAAACTTAGAGCCAACTTGAGGCCAAGGCACTCAGTTTGGGACAGTTTCCAAACTATCCCCCTTTTCAACTATTGAGTGGCATGCTCCTCATCAATAGACCTCCTTTGATCATACAATTGCTTCTATCGTTGCATGCCATTCTCTTAAGCAAGGGCATTCCTCCAATGGTCTCTTTCCTTTCCACGTGCCATGCTCTGAGCCTCCTCCAATGTGGGACATTCTGCTTCTCCTACCTTTGAGTGCATAAAATCCACAATACCACTTGTCATATTCATAAGAAAATGCCTTTCTTTTGAAGGTTTGATCATGCCAACAATGATACATGGCATCTCCTTATGCAAATATCTTTCCTCCAATTATGTAGAAAATGACTCAAAAAAAGTGTTCTCACACTAGAGCCCTTCTAAAAGGTGAAACACACCTCCAAATATGTAGAAAAAGCCTTGAATAATGTATGATTATCCCCAAATACCTCAAAAGGTGAAATATGCCTCCAAATATGTGAAAATGTGTACTTACCCCAAAAAATTCTACTCAAAGGAGAAACACGCCTCCAAGTATGTGTAAGTACCTCCATCAGGGTTATTACTTATTCTCACCCCTTCTTGCCTTAAACATGCCCTAGCCACCTCCTTGAAGAGGGCATTCAACCACACATGGGCCTTTGACCAAGCCCAAGTGTAACTCAATGCCACATGGCACCCTATCAATTTATCAAGTAGGGGATTCATCTTCCAAGGCTCCCTTCCTAGTCACATCATCCATGATTTCCTACGGACTAGGTTCAACCTATAAACAAGGCTCTCCCTCAATGATGCAACAAAAGGTAATGCGAACCATGTAACCATTCCCCCAAAAAATCCTCCATCAAGCCAACCATACTCCTTCTACACCCTTGTTCTTCCCTGGATGATGAAAAGTGCTCAGGGCTTTGACCAAGCCCAAATGTAACTTAGTACCACGTGGCACCCTATCAAATAGGGTTTTCATCTTCCAAGGCTCCCTTCCTAGTCACATCATCCACGAGGTCCTAGGGACTAGGTTCGACCTAGGAACAAGGCTCTCCATCAATGATGCAACAAAAGGTAATGTAATCCATGTAACCATTCCTCCAAAAAAGCCTCAATCAAGCCAACCATACTCCTACACCCTTATTATCTATTAGATGATGATAAGTGCTCAGACAAGATAGAACAAGGTGCATTGACTCCAAATCTCTCACCACTAAAACAAGGTGCATGGCCTCCAAATCTCTCCCCTTACCTATAACTTCCTTTGAACTCCAAAGTAGTTCTATTGTGTTGGTGGGAGAAGAAAGCCATGAAAATGTGGAATAAGATATGCATTTTCAGGCATTAGCAACTTTCATTCAAGCTAATAATTTGAGAATACATACACCGAAATATCTGGAAGAACTAAATCAGTTAGTCCTATTCTACCTACCAAAGGAGAAAAATTATTTTCCAACCACTAAATCAAGCACAGATCTTGTTAATGACTTCTTTCCATGAAAATGTGTGTGTATATATATAATGAATAATGCATATGAAACACTGTCAAAGTCATCCAACAACTTAATTTCCAAGGCTTTATGTGTAATGTTCCCAAGCCAGGATGCCAGGAACATCACGTTTTGCATGAATTTTTCAACTATTATTGAGTGTGGCATTTCGTCAAACACTTGCTTACTATGGTTCTTTAGGTTGTGCTTAGGGTTATACTGATTGTTTATATCTGTATTTGCAGCAACAGATAAAGAGATAAAGCAATGTAACATACCACAACCATATGCAAGATCAACAATATGATAGACAATCCAAAATGATTCAAATCTGATCTTTATTCATAATAATAAGAACCTGATATAAGGATGATGCAGATCTGGAATGATCAACAGATGGATCCAATAAACATAATAGAAGTTGCTACAAAATGCTCTCGGAAAGAAGATAAAAGCCTTTAAAGGCTGGACACACGATGAAGACCAATGCAAGAAGATATATGGTCCATACGAAGTGCCAAACCCCCAATGTTGGATGATGCTACATCCTGCCGGAATGTTGAATAACCTCAATAATTCGGCCTGACTGAAAGAAGTCTCCAAACGACCCCAAACTGAGTAGAATGATAGATCGGGTTACTGCAAGGACAACCCAAGTGCTCAAATTGCCAAAATCCCTCTCAAACCCATAGATCTAACTTCCCTCCAAGGAATGGTGCGCCCCCCTGGATGCCTGAAACCCTAGATAGTTCGACCTCCCTCCTAGAGGCCTCCAAATGCTCCACAAAACCAGTAGAATGATAGATCAAGGCTCGGTTACCTCCATGGTGAAGTCCCGAGCTAAATGGTGAAGATATGATCTATCAAATGACTAAAATCACTTTCTGAAGTGTGCTCCTCTCCTCCAATAAGTCCAATGCATCTAGTAAATCAAATGGTACATAAAACTCCTTCGGAATGTTAGTTTTAGGGTAAAATTACTAGACAGTAGTCTCTTTTTAATTTCAATGCTAAAACAACTTAGATCAGGAGCTTAAACAGAGATAACAGCATATAGAAAAATAGATCTACAACAGACAGTAGCAGTAGAAGAGAAAACTTTGATCACATATAAAATAAATCTCAGATCTTAGGCAGTAATGAACAGCTCTCTAAATACAACAGCAGATTGATATAATACAGTTCTAAAACTCTGCTTAATTAGTTTACCATGAGCATATCTTATAGATCCATACAATGCTTACTCTATGAATCAATTCTATTATAAGATCAGATCTAAATCAAGGAGAAACAAGTAGGAAGCATACCTGGTACCACAACCTACCTCTGAAGATAGTACTGTAACCACAATAGAAATAGATCCAGTTGTTATGCTCAGACAAAGGTTCAGTTCATGGATCTACTGAGATCTCTATGCCAAGTATTGAAGGAACTTTAATGCCACCAAGTCTAGAGGCTACAGGGAACAACACAAAGAGGGCCCAAACCCTTCCAGCAAAACCTTACCCAAGAAACCCTCAAAACTGCAAACACAGGACTGTAGGCAAACCCTTAAATTGACAGTGATAAGGCGGATCTGTTTAGCAAGATGTACCCCACATGATATACCCTAGCTAGAGGGTCACACAATGGTAGAATGAGGTACCCGAAACTAGACCACTACCCAGTTGAATCAACTATAGTCCTGTGACCACACGAGGGTATAAAATGACAACATCTATGATGATGATGGGCCACCTGGTGAGAGACCCCACATGAGACTCCTGACCACATCAAAGGCAGCATTCTGGATAATCACAGTAGTCCAGTGTGAGAAGCTGTCCTTAAGGGGCAGCTACAACAACAAAGTGACAAGAGGCCGCTCCAAAACTTCAGACTTCAACAGCAACATAAGAGAACTGAGGCCACAGGCTAAAGAGGCTCCACGCAATCACAAGGAGAAGAATGAAAAGTGAGTAAGATGTGAGAGGGGTGGGTTTATTATATAGTAGTTAGGCTAGAACCAAGGGTTAATTAGTTTAATATTTAATCACATGTTTAAATTAAATTTAAACATGTGATAAAACTCTTTGTTACAAAATTTTAACATGAATAAGACAATAAAACCTAAAACCAAATAAACAAAGTGGGAGGTTTTGCAAGGTGGCATTACTCATTTCCTTCAAATCACATGGTGAACTATTATTTTATCATCAACTTGCATATGGAGGTATCCCTCTTGTGGTTATGTCCTTGCTAACTGGAAGGTCGGTGGTGTACCATCAAGTACTTGATTTAAATCAAGTAGCCCCAGGGGACTTTCACAGATTCTTATCCACCAAGGTGGAGACCAAGGATCAACTAGCGTTAAACAGGATTCCGGAACACATCTGGGACTTATATCATCAACCACCAGGAACACATCAAGGATCAATCCAAGCACCAAAAAAAGGATTCCCTGGACCACATCCAGAGGCCCTAGAACACATATAGGGACTTATATCAACCACAAGGAACACATCCAAGGATCAATCAAGCACTGAGCAAGGATTCCCCTGGGAGACTTTATCCAGGGGTGCTAGACACATCTAGGGACTTATATGACTTGGTCTCGGACCAAAACCCAGGTCTTTTGGGGGCCCCTAAGAGTCTTTGCCATGGCAGCTGACTGGTCCCGGACCAAATGCCCGAGGGAAGTGCAGGGCCCTAGATCTCATTAGGGTCTTTGCCATCCTCCAAGAGAATGAAATACCAGCAGTTGCTTATAAATTTAACATGGAATACTTACTAAAGTCCCTAATGGCCAAGACCACGCAATGAGAAACCAGATTATTTGGAATCCCAGAAACCCTACCAGTGAAATCTCGTGACGAACTTCCCTAGGGAAAGGTGCTTCTCCTTGGAAGCCCCCAATGGTTAAGCCTCTCTCTCTTCCTATGCTGTGGTGATTGTAGAACCCTCACACTAGCAGACCGTCTGAACTAGAATGGTGCAGGGGAGTATTTCATCCCACAGAGACCAAGCTTGGGACAAACTAGGTGGAATCTTTCACCACCAAATCGTCCTCTAGGGTTTGTTAGTCAAAACCCTCAAAACCCCTAAGGTATGGGCTCACTAGCTAGAAGCCAGATATCACAAGATAATCATACATGAATGAGAGAGAATAGAGGCCTTTGCCTCTCCTTTATACTTCTTTCTGTCCTCCAAGTGACATTCATTTTATTAATTATTAATTAATTAATTAATTCAATTAACCTTTTTACCTTTGAAAACACCTTATCTCCTTGTGGCTTCCACAGCCACTAAAGTCACTTCTCATCATCTATCTTGTAGTGTTGTTCCTCCCTATTCCAATGAGCTATTACCTTTGAGGTTCCTCCAAGTATTATTGCCCCAAAGCCCTCTTTAGTGAATTTAAGTAACCTATAGCTCAAAATACTCAAATCATGGAAATGGAAATTAGGATACAGCGGAAACCAATGCCAATCTATGTGGAATAGATCATAATGATGGGAAATGGGATGAGTGATGCAAGTGGGACCCCAAAATATCCCTGTGGCTGGGTACTTGCTATAATCTCCAATTGGCTACTCTGGTCATCATAACACTCACATTAATACCTGATGTCTAAAAGTGGGGACATTACATTATGCCTACTATGGTTTGACCCTAGGACATCATCGACGCACCATCTCAACCACTAGACCAAAGCCAAGTATACAGCAAGATATTTTCTAGGAAGAAATGCTCATTCCAAATTTTAAAAATGACTAATATTTCTTTGTATACTCAATTCAGTGTTAAAGAAAATATTTGCGACATATCTTCACTAAGCATACCTCCTAATGCTAATAGAGAAATATGGAGGGCTTGTCTAAGCATCTAAGACTCATGAAGTGTAGCTTCACCAATGAATAGTCTATATATGTAAATGTTAGGTTTTAAGAGATATTTATGTCATAAAATACTAGGCGGCATGTTACTGCAGGGCTGGGGCAGGAGATCATGTCGAGGAGCCCTTGAGGTTGACCAACCGAGGAGGCTTCATGAGGCCCCTCCTATTTTTTATCCGCATCATCTTTCATCACCCGATAGCAGGCACGACATCCACCACATTGGTGTGACGGTCTTGCTTCATGGGAAGTAGCGAGTTGGTATTGTGGTAAGTGTCATTTTAATATTTGAAGCATTTGAGCATGTTCTGTAGTCAACGCTATTATTATTGATTGTAAACGTTTCCCTTTGAATTTATATTTTTTGCCTAGTTTCACCTTGGTTAGTGACATGGCTTCCTAGTAAGTGGGTCACCCTAAAGAAAAGGGTTGCTACTAGGGTGTCCTTTGGTATCCATACCATTCCCTTCATACTTACCACCTTCCATCATTCTACCCTCTCATTTCCTTATCTTTTTGGTTTTAGGGTTCCCAGTGACCCAAGAGGGATTGTACCTCATTTCATGGGAAGAGAAGCGGTGTTCCACCCAGGGACATGTCCCCAAGGTGGGGAGCCGTCCCCACGACCTCATGTCCACAGACGAGAACTCGGGGAAATGTTTCCCCACGTCCCTCTTTTGGGGAGACGCAGGGAGACGTAGGGAGACGCAACTCACCAAAGTGGGTGATGAGTCTCCCCAAAAGGGGGACTCAGAAGCGTCCCGAATTTGTTTTCCTAATAAGGCTTAAAAAACATAAAATTTTAATTTAAAAAAAAATTAAAAACAAATGAATATATAAAAAGATAAAAATTAAAACACAATTAGTTATTAAATTTCAAGCTAAATAATTAAAACCCTTGATTAAATTTTTAAAGGAAACAAACTCCAAGCAGTTGGATGTAGAGGACCGGTCAATTAGATTGACTCCATGGTGGTCATTTTAAAATTTATTTTCCATATTCATTGTTTTTTTCAGTTTTAACTTTTGAGTCTTATTTATAGATATTGATGACCTCGGACCTTGACTCGTCACTCTTTACTATTTTAAATTTTTTGAGTTTGGGTAATTCCTTACTATTTCAGACTCTAGTATCTATTATTTAGTATTTTGCTTAGTACTAACCAAGGTTGTTGGTATTGCTTGAAGAGCGGGGAATCGATTTTTAAAAATTTACTACCGAGGCGGGGAGCATTTTTATATAATACATAAAAAAGTATATATTTTGATGCATATATATATATATATATATATATATATATATAACATGAAGAATGTTGAATCAATTGCAAAAACGTAAAAAGAAAACATAGATATAAGATCATTTAACTAATTGATTAGTGATGATCATTAAAGCATCAACCATTTAGTACACATGTAACATCAATCATAAACGTTTGTCATCAATAGATTGTAATAGACAACATCAACCACTAAATGAAATAGTCTAGTCTCTACACTCTAGACTTTAGAGCATCAATGATCATATTCATTACCAAAGAGTTGTAAGATTCAGAATTTCAATCAAAAGTTCAAACTTCACAATTCAAATTTCAAACTTCAAAGGTAAAAATTGTCATATGATGTTCTTAAGTTCATAACTTCATAACTTCATTGTTCTGAATAAGCCATAATAAAGAGTCAGACTCAAGACTCATGTCAAAGTACTAAGTTTTAGATACTACTTCTAAAGAGGAAACAAAAAGAGATCTAGTAAATGGTAGCAAATTAGCAAGTACTAAGTAATATGCTCTAAGTTTTTCCCTCTTGCCGAGAAAACTTCTAGTTCCCTTTTCCATTGATCTTTGAATGAGAAGGCGAGGAGCAGATTGAGTGATGGTGAACCACATCAACTGTAGATAAAGCCCCCGTGACAATGGGCTGTATGGGATAGTGAAATTGATCGTCTGGAACCCTTGATGGATGGGGGTGTCATGTCTCCTCTAGGAATATGGTCGCCATCATGATCACTCAAAAGTTCCTCTTTCAAGCACTCTAAAACAATGGTTCCAACCTCTAAATTAGTCTCCTCACAGTTATTATCCCAAGTCATCTCTCTTTTACAAAAAACATTCCCTGCATAACGTGCGACAACAACCTCAAGGTGTAATGCACATAAACCAAGCTTTCTTCGATGCATTCAAGTTGTTTCTCTTTGCATTGTGGATGAAGCTATAGGTGCTCAACACCTCTCTGCAAAAGAGGTGTGAACGACCTGAGAAAGAACCTTCACTGTAATTTATGCAAACTTTTGGCGGAGACCATACATGTTCCACCATTCGATCGCACCCAACTTGTCTCAATCTTTGGTTGCGTATGCAAGTTACCAAGACTCCATGCTCGCGATGTATTTGCTCAATTAAACCCCGTGCGGGCACACTCCTCTTCATGTTGACCAACTTGTCCAATGAAGCATATATCCATTTTGCACCTCACGGATGCGTGTGTGGTTTCTCCTTTCCCCACCCTCGGGTCTTTGGTTAGACCAACCAAGATGAAGATAATATTTTGGGGTAAGGACATATGCTAGGGCATGGGTGGAACATTCAAATTATCCACCTTTTGACCACAAGTTTATGGATATTATCATACAAGATCGCATCCTTCGGGTGAACAATGTCTTTGATTTGGCTAGCATTTGTGTCCATCACATCATACACCTCTTTCCAAAACCCGATTCGATCTGTATCGCAAACCAAATCATTAATGTAAATGGGTTTGGTGAACTACATAATATACCAAACCTGTTGCCAAAAATGGCCCACAGAGCGGTGTCCTCCACCTCTGAAAGTCACTTCTCTCAGGATCTGGGATGTAGCCCTATCTTTTGATCTGCCATGAATCACTTTCAATTATACGAGCCAATGCCTCTTTACCTTCTTAAACGCACACACGAAGGTGAAGGATATTAGCTAATAAATATGGTCTTTGCAATCTTTAGTAACTTCAACTTGGAGTGATTGCGAAAAATGTAGTGGGCCATGCTATGATTGGTAATAAATCTTATCATCTTCTTCCCTCTCTTGTACAAAGCACCAATCCATCTATAATCATGGTCCTTCATTTTAATGATATCGGGCATCAAAAGGTTCATTCTGTAACCAAACACCCCGACCAAAATGTTGCCTTACAATTAGCGACATTATCAGTGATGACTTGAATGACATTATAGGGCCCAATCTCTTGAATGGTTTAAGCGAGGCATGCAATATTAATCCATGTTTTGTAGCGATCCCGAGTAATCATGGGTTGAAGAGGAAAGTCATACCCTCTTAGACACACCAGAATATTTATCAATGGCTTTACTCACATTTGTCCAACCATCAAATACAATTGATACCCCATTTAGGTTCCACTCATTTGGAAATTTTCCTAGAGCACCTTGGATTTTGGCTCTTTCCTGTCAAGTCCCACGGTTCTAGCTTTAATCATACCTAGGGCTCTTATATCCTTTAGGGCACCATTGTTAAACTGGATGAATTTCATGCCAATATAGTGAGCAAAGAACATTGAATGGTATACCACATACATAGAAACCTATATAAACTTTTGCATCCCGTCATCTCTACAACCTTGGTCAAGAAATTATGATAGTGTTCTAAGTGAAGAAGAAGGTGAGAATGCACTAGCATGGGGGGTTGCGCTTCAACCAATGAACATTCTTTGTGCATTCTCAAGTTCTGCTTTGGTCTTTTTAGTTTGTTTTGTGCTACCTCCTCTTCCCCTTTGGTATTTGGGTCTATCTTTGGAATCGATACTCCACCACAGGGCTTTGATTCTATATTCTTACCTTCATCCCAATACACAATCCCACATAGGTGTTTTCTCCTGCGGGTATAGGAACCTAATATTCTGTATGACAATGGTGGTGTATATAAATTTCCGCGACCCACCCCCTTTCCCTTCACTAAGTTTTGTGACATACTTCCATAGAGGTGTGTACCTCTCTTTGGATTTTTACTTGGATCTTGACCATCACTATCATTTCATTGTCTTCATCCCCTCCCATTTCCTTCCTCCTCTCCTTGGTATGTGTTGACCACTTCCTATTTCTTCATCACTATCCTTGGAGTATTTCGGCGTGAATTTCCACCACCATCATTATAATAAAAAATGGAACATGGGTATTTCGACGTGAATTTCCCACCACCATCATTATAATAAAAAATGGAACCAAAATGGCATACCACATTGACATCAACATCATGAATGTTGAACCTTGGCCCTTGATAATAAGTTGCTACCTGCAATAGAATGATGGACGAGAAATGGGAAAGAGTAGGAGAAGAAATTATCCAAATATTCAACATAGCATAATATACTAGTTTACAACACATGCATTTAAAAAAAAAACAAGAAAGAAAAATGGGCTTAAGAGCCTACCTCTTTAGCTCTCCAATGGTGGTTGAATATGACTATGGTAGCCTTCAATCTCCCTTCCAAGATCTCACAAATGGTAGTCTTCAAAGTTCAATCTCTCTTCCAAGCTCTCCAATCTCCCTATGGGAGCCTTCAATATTCCTTCCAAGCTCTTCAATCTCCTCAAGAACTAGAAAGAACCCTCTCAAGAGTCAAAACCCTCTTAGCAAAGATGAGTGAAATGAATGAAATGAGAAGTAGAATGAGAGAAAAGGGAGTGAATGAGTGTTTTAACCTCTTATCTAACCCTAGGCTACCTTTCCCTTGCTTCATTTATCCCCAAAAAACAAAAACAAAAACACTCAATTTACCTCCTCACGCACGCGGGTTGCTGGAGCATTTTCGGGGAGCATTTTTTTCCAAGGGAGCGTTCGCTCCCTGGACGCTCCCTGAGCGCACCCTTAAAAACCAGGGAACGCAGTTTTCAGTGAGGGAGCGCACTCCCTAAAAACGCTCCCCTTCAGAGCACGATTCAGGAGCGGGTTCAAGGGGGGGGCGCTCCCCCGCAGCCTAGGTACTAACTAATTAGATTCTAGAATGATGAATGACGAATTTAATTTTTAAATCAATGTATCAATATTTATTATTTTACTATTTTTGTTTCAACTTTCATTTATGATTTATGAATCAATATATTTCATTACTGAATTTGAATTTGAATTTGAATTTTGAATCATGTTTAATAGTTTATATCATTTACAAATTTGAATTTTCAATTTACTAATTTAGTAGTATTTAGTATTTTAGCATTTAGTGATGAATTTGCATGGGATGAACATTGAATTATTATTGTTGAGAATTTATCATTATTATTTTTATTTTAAAAAATTTATATTTATATTTTTTAATTTTTTATATTATATATGTGATGTCCCCCCGTCCCCCATTTCCCTAAAATCCCTAAAATTTGGGGGTACTTCCACACATCCCCCCTGTGCGTCTCCGCACACCCACGTCCCCCCATCCTGGAGACTTGGTGGAACATTGGAAGAAGGGGCTGAAGGCCCAGAGGTGTTGTAGTTGGCAAGAGATAAAAGCCAATCAGTGTCCTTCAAGATGCTCGCCCTGAGGTCCTGAGAACAATAAAATGTTTCTCCAAAAAATAAAGGACCTGCAAAAGAAAACACATAATTAATAAATGTCCCTCTTGTCGAGGGGATGCATTGCAGTGTCTTTTACTTTCCATTGCACATGGCACTCAATGTATCCTAGCTTCAAGTGGCATTGCGGCACTCTTTACTTTCCATTGCATATAGTTTGGACTCTAATAAATTAAATGGCAAGGGCTTGGAAAAAGGTTGCATTGAAAACGAAGGATGCAGCATACCCTCTACAAAGGCACCCATAAATGAGACAATACGAACCCTTGTATGTCAAGGACCCCATACCTAGAAGTCTTGCCCCAAAATCCACCTCAAACTCACTACATGACTTAGATAGGTTCCTCTTGGGAAACGTCCCTTGACTTAAGGATTAGCTTACCCAATAGGGCACCATGACACCCCTCCCATACCTAAATTAGGAAAAACTTATAAGGTCTTTAAGCATTTGTTTAATTTGAAAAGGGGGGTTTGATGCACATGTTTGGGTGGTTCTTGTATTAGATATGGCTTACTTGGCATGATACTTGTTCCTTGTGAGCCCTTGGAGGGCGTATTTGCTTGTCTTTGCAAGACCTTTTCCGGTGAACAAGTATTCATGGGGAGATGACTTCATCCGGACCTTCATGAGGGGCTTTGGATCCCAAAGATGGATGCTAGACCCCACGTTTGGGGCACATGAGATGATGGACATTGCGCTCTGAGGATGAAGGATGTTGCCTTTGGAGGCATGTTGCCTTTGGAGGCATGTTTCCTTTGGAGGCACTTTGGCATGGCTGGATGATGAGCCCCAACCATCTTCCACTTGAACATTGGCCTTTGGATGCCTAGACGTCACCCACCTGGCCCATGACGTCATTTAGGGGCTAGGGTTTCGATGGTTCCCTTGATGGATTGGTGGATGAGGCACTTGGCATGGACTTTGGCCTATAGAAGAGTGACAAATGGCCTTTGGAGGCCCAACATTCCACATCTTCATCTTGGACGCCACATCCTAGAGCCCAACGTTAGCCTTTTGGGGCATGACGTCACCCTTCTAGGATTTTACTTGATGTAAAATTTAATTTTGTAAATTTGAAAGGGAAAATTAAAAAGTAGTCCCTCTTGTGAAAAGACATGACTTTTCAATGAAGTCTTTTCATGGCTAGGATTTCCCATATAAAAATGGCTAGCCAACATTTCATTTTATCATCACACTTTGCTCTCACACAAGAGAGGAGGACTGAAATTTTCGCTATCTTTGGCAATATTGGTCTCTTTTACTCATGCGCTAGGCTTTGGAAGACAAGTCTGGATGTGTACTTGTTGATTTTTGGAGGAATTTTCTGCAATTAGGGTTTGTACTTGTCTAATCTTGGTGAAGTAAGTAAAATTCTGCAATTTCATTTCAAGTATTGAATGTTTATGGTAAATTTTACTTGTTCATATTGAAGATATCTTGTTTGTCTAAACCCTAAAAGAGGAGCATAAGTGCTTCCTCCTCTCATAAGGATAATTGTGTTAAGTTTTGGTACCTTGGGAAGTGGTTCCCTAGTGTTATTGATGTGCCTAACACTAAAGGGGGAAAAGTACCCCTCCCTCACATTACTTTATGTTATAAAGTCAAAGTGACTTTATGAGCTCTTTAATCATAAAGTGACTTTATTAACATAAAGTGACTTAGGGAACTTAAGTAAAGGGGGAGATCTAATCTCAACCCTTGATCTTGGTTGGCTAAGATCTAATCCTAGCCATTGATTCCTAGGTTAGCCTAATGAGGAGGCTAAAGAAAAGTATGAGGGAAGAGGGAGCGCATTGATCTCTTTGCATGAGTGAGTGAAGAGAAGAGGAAGAGGAGAAGAGTTGGAGAAGAAGGAAAGGGGACGCACTTTGAGAAGAAGGGCACACTAGCTCATGGAGATAGGGTGCACAAGTTGAGAAGGTCAGCACTTTGAGAAGTGAGAGCGCACCAAGAGAAAGGGTGCACTTGCTAGAGAAGGAGGGCACATTGTTCAAGAAGGCCGCTTTGTTCTAGGAGGGCGCATTGCTCAAGGAGAAAGGGTGCATTGTTCAAGGAGAAAGGGCGCACTTAGTCTTGAGAAAGAGGGCGCACCTTTCAAGGAGCTGTTGGCACTTGTTTCAAGGAAGATTGGACAGCTAACTAAAGCTAAGTTGGCTTGTTATCTTTGCCGTAATATTTTTCCTCACACTCCATAACAAATTTCCTCTTCACTGGTTTTCCCGTTGGGGATTTTTCCAGGGTCATGTTGACCAAAAAACTTTGAGTATATTTCTGTGGTATGCATTGTTTATTATCAGCATTAAGTGTTAAAGATCAAGAGGTGTATTTATTGTTTTAATGTATGCTGAAAGAACTAACAGTGGACAGCAAACTTATGTTAAATAACCCTTTCAAACAACAGCATTAAATGAGCATTAAATCAGTCTAAAAATGCAGCCATAAAACTGGGGAGAAACAGGCCTGTTTGTGACCTTTGAACAGTCTCAATAGTCAGATCTGTAGCAGCCTTAAAGAGCCTCAAAATTTCTTCAAATTGCATCCATTAATTTGTGAAGGAAATCTTGCCTAGATTAAACTCCTAAAGCCCTAAAGTGATAGCACTTTAGGTGTTTGATTCTAAACTCGTGTTGTGACATTATTAAAGAATCTAAGAAGGGAGAAAAGTTGTTAGAGCCCAAAAGTGCTTGCACTCTAGCAATCTCTTCTCTTTAAGGTTTGAAATCTAAGGCCCTAATGTGCTAACACCTTAGGTTTCAAACCCTATCTCTTAGACATTGCTATCATCATTCTTCAATTGCATTGTATTGCTGTTATAAAAGACTCCATAGCCCAAAAGGTATTATTCTATGTTGCATTGGTTTTCGGGACGGGGGAACGGCAGGGACGGGGGAACGGCAGGGACGGGGGACGCGTCCCCGGTACGGCTAGAGCGCACCCCCAAATTTTTCAGGGGACGACGGGTTGGGGACGGCAA
>SNQJ01S0041659.1:0-10927 GCA_010110895.2 Picea sitchensis | reverse complement strand
AAGCATGTCTATTTCAGAGACAAGATGGGCTTGGTGAGGAACACCTTCCTCGGTAAGAGGGAGTGTTGAGTTTTGTACCTTGGGAGGTGTTCCCCATGTGCTTATGACCTCCTTAGCACATGAGGAAAGGACATTACACTTTGCACCTTGTACTTTTGTCTAATTTCACTTTGACTTTGGTTAAAGTGAAATTTAGTCACTTTTGGCCTAAAAGTGATTATTAATTCAAAGGGGTGAATTAGAGACATAAGTTGACTTAGGAAACTTAACCCAAAGTGGGTTTGTGATTTAGATATTCATGGGGAGATCTCAACCATCAATTAGATGGGAGATGAGTTGATCTCAACCCTTGATATCTAGGTTTCCTTTTGCTAGTCTAAGAGGGGCACAAAGGGTGAAGGAGGGGCGCATTCTTCACTTGGTCTTTTGCTTATTGAGACAGGAGCTCTTGGAGGATGGAGATTAGGTCAGTTGCATGAGGATGCTTGAGGGAGGTCGCGTTCTTTCATTGTTGGAGGCTTGGAGCTACTTGCCTTGTTTATTTACTGGAGCTATTCTACTTCTGAGAGGGGCACATTAGCTTTGGAGGCTGATTCATTCTTGGTAGGATATCTAGCCATCAGATTGGAGTGAGGTCAGTTTCAGATGGAGGCCATCTACTAAAGCTTCATTCCTGTGGAGGGGTTTTCATATCTGAGCTTACATTTGGCAGTTGGAGCAGATTCAGTGGTTCTAGCAGTTTGCATGAGGGGCCCACCATTCTGGGGTGCATTTGTTGATGTAGAGCTTGTATTTCAACTCAGCTGGAGTTGCTATTGTATCAGGTTCTTTCATATATTGTGTTTATTGTAACCCTTCTTCTGCTTCACTCATATATACACACATATCTCAAACTGGTTTTCCCCGGGGGGGTTTTATCTAGGGTAATGTTGACCAAAAATCCCTGTGTCTACAAATGCATAATTTAGTTTCCTAGATCTGTTCATATTCAGCAGTAAACGGTGTTTAGGTGTGTTGTGTTTATTTTAAGATGCATGTACTAATATTTGGTGACAAAAACGACATGCTAGAGCACCCAAAATCGAGAGCATAACCGTAACAAATCAGCAAGAAACATTTGAACTGTTGGCTGTTATAAAACAGCAGAAAAATAATTAACTCACAGTTGAAACTTAGAGCCTTTCTTTGGTCAAAGACAGACCAAGAAGGCAAGCTGATAGGACCTGGAATTTTCACAATTCATTCTCTTATTGATGTTCATTCCATATGATATTTCAGCTAGCATAATATCTTAAATTGGTCACTTTAATCATATTTTATCATAAGTTTTTAAGGAGAAAAATGTTTGCCCTAAAAACAAAAAAAATTCTTCACGTTGTTGGTTGTGTGTAGCTTTTCCAGCAAGCATAGCTTGCTGGTTATTGCAAGTTGAGGGGGTTATGTTGCCCTAAAATAGCCACACAACACTCCAAGACCCTTCTCTTCAAGTGGGTAACAAATCTCAATCTCTCTTTCCATTTTTCTAGCTTATTGTGCATAGATCTACTCTCTTTTGCTGATTTTTAGTGGCTCATAGGCTTGGGAGGAGAATTGGTACGGCCTACCTCCCATGTGTGAGCTTAGGGTAGCTTAGGGTTAATTCAAATTTCATTTTTTTCCATTTTTCAAGCATCTCCTTAGGCTAGGACGTGGGGTTTAATGAGCATTGTGTTGATAGTTGTTTTGCTTGCTTACTTTCCTCACCACCTCATTGGCACAATAAGGTAGGCTTGCCTCCACCTTGTGCCATTGAGTTGCTTGGCTTGTTTTTTCACTTTCTCTTTTAAGTTTGTCTAATCTTAATAATTGCCTACACCTTGGGAGAGGAACCCCCAAAATCGTAAGGCTAAGATAAGTAATGTGTTGATCTTTTCTAATGCTTTAGGGTTTAAAATATTCTAGATCTAGATCTCTTCAGATCACACATTAATCCTTAGCTTAAGCCATTGGGGCATAATCAACTTATTTAGATCTATTTGCATCTATCTTGTTTGCATGCTCTAATCCAACACACACTAAATGTATAATGCTTTAATGGTTTAGTAAGTGGTTTTCTTTTAATGCTATCATATAGTTAAGGCCATTTGTCATCACACTAAAGTTAATTATTATTGGATAAGTTGATAGTGTAGGCACACATCTAAATCTTCAAGATTTTTCACACTTAATGTTTTTCTCTTTGATGCTTTAACAACATAAAATAAGTGGTATAAGCTTGGATCTTTTCTTCTCTTTGGCAAGTTGACCTTGCCCTTGTGCTTTAGTATTCTTTTCATAGCAAGCTTCTTCATGTTAATGGTTTAATCATGGTGACAAACTAAATCATTATTCAGCTTGGTCTTTCATGTTACACATGTGTTAAGTGCTTAAATTTTATGCTTAAACAACACAATTTTTAAGCTCATGAAAGTTTCGGTTTTGCATTAAATCACCAATTTAAGGCATCATAAAGTGACTAAAACACTCTCTAAAACACCTAAAAGTCTAACCAATTGATATATGTACTTAATAGACTTAATAGGGTACCTTGAACCACCATCTTCACCATCTAAAATGGGGATTGAGGAGGGCAACGAAAGGTACTAGACCGGGGACAGTCTCACGGCGCGCGGCGTCCTTTCAGTAAAAACTCAATCTTTTGGGTTGATCTATGAAGATAGGGTAGGTCTCGTTGCCTCACTTCTTGAGCATCCAGCAGCCATTTGGCAATCGGGGGAGGAGGTTTTTGGTGAAACATCTAATAAGGGTAATTAAAATCCTTCCAAATCTTAAAAACCCTTAACTCACTAAGTAAATAAACCTTGGTTCAACTTAAAGCTTAATATTTGTAACTCAATCTCTCATCTCATAATACAAGTAATACTTTGTGGGTTAAATAACTAAAGGTGTTAAATATCTTAATCATTGTGGGACACTTGTGTTTTAATTTCTAAATCTTCGAAGTATCCTTGTGGAGTGTGAATGTTGATGTGTTGATTATGATAATGCTTTGATCTCCTTTATATCCTGCACATATAAACAAAACGTGGTTAGCTTGTTAATTGTATCATTGTATCTTTAGCATTCTTTATTGTAAGTACTTGTATCTAGCAATTTGTGGAATAACCATTCTTTTGTAATCTTTTGTAATCATATTGTAACGAAACACCCACTAATTCTAGTTGACCCCTTGCCCAACCTTAGGCACTAGTCTTAGTTGACCTAGGGAAAGGCTTTGTTTGACATAACAAACTCTTGCATCTTGCATTGTTGCCTTAGCATCATAGGTTAGACTCCCCTAAACCTTAACGAATTAAAAACAACTCCTAGAACTTAACTCTAAATCTTATCTAGAAACTAGGGACTACCCCCCTTGGCTTCCCTAGGAGTAAGCCTAGACGGAAGAGGTTTAAGCCAAAGTGACAGCGTGGGCTTTGAACCTAGGCATTGTGYCTCCAAGGGCACACTAAGTGAGCAGGACTTGGCTCACGTTTGCAAGTGTGTATAAGGACGGTAACACTTCCCATGCAATCAGTTTCTAAAAATTCTCCCTAAATTGCTTTTAAACGCAAAATTCCTAAAAAATAGGGAGAATTTCCCTTTAACTCATAACTCCCTCATCCCTTGGCCAAATGTAGCAATCTAACATGTGTTGGAAAGCTAAAATTATCCTCCATACACTCTYATTCATAACTCACCCATGCACATTACTCACACTTATTCCCTCATGCGCATTAATTCCTAAATTTCTCACTCACACTTATTCCCTCATGCGCATTAACTCGTATTTTATTCACATTCCTCTCYTATATATTGGATRGTATACAATGATTATTGGTCGGATATTGTAGCAGCTAKCATAGTTTCTTTCTCGCATTCCTCTCTCTCATTCTTAGTCTAGTTAYTCTTCTTTGAACAATGTGATTATTGTACTGGTTGTGGACTTGTCAATTGTGGCACAACCAACCCTCTTGCAAACCTATCAATAAAGAAATTTTGTGTTTGTGTTCTAACCTTATTTCTTGATGGTATTTTGTGAATTTTGCACGCTGATTATTATTTTTTCTTTGTTGTTCATTGTGGTTTATGTTGATCTTTTGAGCAGTTTTGTTTCTATTTCTTTCCAACTTTTATTGTGTTAACCTTGCAAGATCCCTCCAAGCAAAAAGGAACGATTTTCCCGCTTGTTTGGGACAGTTTTAACACGCTGTCCCGAACATATCAGCGATTGTTTTTTGTCAATAAACGCAGAAAATCAAACTTAGGACAGCGGCAAATCACCCTAGGGACTACCCCCTGAGGCTAGCAAGCACTAGCCCAAACGGAGAGGGGTCTAGCCCGTGACAATTTGGGGCTTTTCTCCTTGAATTAGCCAACTTTTCATCGCTGTTATAACAGGTTTATCAGCTCAATTGGAGGGTGGAAATATGTGCTAACACACCTTAGATACAATAATGAAAATTATCCTAAAAGAAATCCTATGCATTCTAAATACTGCCTAAACATGGCAAGAAAAATGCAATTACATGCCAAACTATGATGAGGCATGTGCATCTCCATGCAAGAGGTTAGCTCCTAGAACCTGTCACCAATGTGATAAGAACATATTTGAGAAACCTGATGTGATAGCGAATTGTACAACAGATCCAAAAAGATGAATGATAATTGTGTGTGTGTGAGAGAGAGAGAAGGTGAGAGAAAGAAAGAGATCATATAACATCAGAGAATTTTAGTAATGTCCAACAAATGACCACAAAAAAACTTTAATGGGACTAAAAGTGCAACCAGTGTAATAAAAAGTGGGAGCATATAAGTAGCTCAGAAAGCTATACTAACAGACAAAGGAAAAGATCTAAGAACATATAGCTGAAGGACCTTCTCAAAGAAAGAATGAAACAGAGAAATAAAATGAATGAAAGAAAGAGAGATATAAAATATCAAGAACACGTCAAGGGGTGCTAGAACTGGAACTAAAAGCTGAGGCCAAAAGAGGGGGAAGAGAGAAAGAAGAAGTCTCTTCATCTGAGTCCTCAATCACCATACTAGAGAGTACTAGTATTAAATGATTAACACTAAAAGATTCATTTGTTTATTTTTAGCAGACTTTCTAGCAGTAAATTATTTTTACTGCTCCCCACGTCAGGAAAAGTATTTTTGATAGGTTAGATTATTTTAGGCCGGATTCATAAAAATCTGAAGATCTATTTTTCTCTTTAGCATCGAAGTTTGTCAAAATTTTATAACATAAAAATAAGTTATAATGTAATTCCAATACAATGAATTTGAGAGTCATTCTTCAAGTTCCCTGCATCTGCTATTTGCACGTATAAGTTAGTATCGGTGTATTGCTGTGTAATGTACCTGAACTACTTCTTGGGGGCAGAATATCCGTAGTCTTTCTAAAACCACTTCTAATGCTACTATCAAAGAAATTTACTACAAGCATGCAGAATCTTTGCTACCAAGAAACCAAGTTGCAGGAACATATGCATTGTCAAAAGGTATAGAGTTTGGTTTTACAATTCAATTCACAGAGTTTTCTGTTTTTGTTACTGTTTTACATAAATTTGAGTTCAATTCTTTTAAATTCTTAAATTTTTTATATATTTTATACATATGTATGTGATGAAAACCCCTTGCACCCCTATAAGCCCTGATTCCAAAAATGGTGCACATGCCCCTGTATTCATACCCACAAACTCTGGCAACTTAGGTGCGACTTGAACTTGGTTCAGACTTAGTGAGGGCAAAAATTATAACTCTGCCCGGACTCAACCTTCAACCTGACGAAGGACTCAGCCAGAAAAACAGTACTTAAATTATTTAAAAATCAATCTAAAAGAGAGAATGTGATTATAGTAACACCCAATGTAATGTGTGTGTTACCCCCCCAGGCTAGGGGTAACTAAGGAGATGATGTCTCCAGGCCCACAGGTTGAACACATGGAGTGTTGAGAGCCAGATGAGCAGACAGAGCCCCTCCTCTCACTACACATCACCATTGATCAATAGTAGCAGCATCCAGCACAACAGCTTAGCCCACAGAGGACAGCTAGTCTTGCTTCATGAGGTAACAAGTCTGGTCTCGTGGTAAGTGTCATTTTAATAATTGAAGCATTTGAACATGTTGCAAAGAGTCATTTCCTGATTATGAAAACATTTGCTTGGAAATTATACCTTTTGCCTCATTTAACCTTTGTGATTCTAGTAAGTGGGTCACTCTCGGGAAAAGGGTTGCTACTAGGGGCTCTCCTTGAAGGGTCATCATACCATTCCCACATATACTTATCATTTTCCACACTTATTCCCTTGCGTTTCCTCATCTTTAGGGTAATTGGGCTTATTGACCCCAAGAAGGGCTTGTACTTCATTTCATGGGAAGAAGGGGCTAAAGGCCCAGAGGTGTTGTAGCTAACAAAAGATAAAAGCCCTAAATTATCCCTCTAGATGCTCGCCCTAAGGTCCTGAGAATAATGAAACACTTCTCCATAAAAAAATCGAAGGACCTTTAAAAAAGAAAACACATAATTAATAAATGTCCTGCTTGTTGAGGGAATGCATTTGCAATGTCTTTTACTTTCCTCGCACATCGCACTCGATGTGTTCTTAGCTCTAAGTGGTATTGCGGGGCTCCTTACTTTCCATTGCACATAGCATTGAATGCTTTGAACCATAATAAATTAACGGCAATGAAGGGCTTGGAAAAAGGTTGCATTACAAACGAGGATGCAGCACACCCTCCACAAAGGCACCCATAAATGAGACAATATGAGCCCTTGATATGTCAAGAACACCATGCCCAAAGGTTATACCCCCATCCACCTCATATTCACTACATGACTTAGAGAGGGACTTCTTAGGAAACACTCCTTGACTTCGAGATTGATCTACCCAATAGGGCACCATGACAATCCTCCCATACTTAAATATGGCAAATTTTATAAGGTCTTTGAACATTTGTTTAGTTTGAAAAGGGAGGATTTAATGCACATGTTCGGGTGGTTGTTTTATTAAATATGGTTTGCTTGGCATGATACATGTGACTTGTGGACCCTTGGAGGGCGTATTTGTTTTTCTTTGCAGCACCTTGCCAGGTGTAAACTATTCCATGAAGGAACTCTGCCATTTTGACCTTCATGGAGGATTGAAACCCCAAGGATGGACACCATACCCAACAGTATGGGAAGAGGACCCCGGAGCCATTGTACACTTGAGATGATGGACGTTTCCTTTGGAGGTGCTTGGACAGCACTAGGTGACGACATCAAAACCCCTTGCACATGGATGGTGGCCTTTGGAGGCCTAGGACGTCACTCCCTAAGCCCTTGACATCACTTAAAGGCTAGGGTTTGATGGGCTTGATGGTTCCAGAAAAGCGATCATATGGTTTGAAGGAGAAAGATGCATGGCATGACACTCTAGGACATGAGAGAGTGACACATGGCCTTTGGAGGCCCAATGACATGCATCTATAGGTTCAATGTCTCACTTTTTGGGCCTACTTTCACCCTTTTAGGGCATGACGTCACCTCTCTAAGGAATTTACTTTATGTAATTTTCATTTTTGTAAATTGTAAAGGAAAATAAAGGGGGTTGGCCCTCTTTTAATTTGTGGTTGACACTCTATGTGGCAGTGTTCAACGAAGCAGGAGCGTTTTAGGGAGCGGGAGTGTGGGAAGCGTCATTTTCCAAAAATCCTCGGAAGCGAAGCGTCCCGGAAGCATCTGTTATATATATATAACTGATGCTTCCGGGACACTTCGCTATATATATATATATATTGTTGATATTATGGTAGCTGCGGGAGGTATTTACCTCCACGTGTAACCCTAACAAGAATAGAATATTCCGGGAAGCAAGAAGAAACCCTAAAGCATTAAACTTAACCCTAGAAGACAAGTCGGCTCAAGAAAATAATCAATATTAAGTATTTAGTCTCCAGAACGAGAAGTCGACCCAGACAGCTCAAGAAGAGGTATAAATACAAGTAGCCAGACCTCATTTTGTACACTGCAGCTCAAAATTTCATCAGTGAAGAAGTGCGCACTGCAGAAACTGGGCAAGTGCGCAAGTTTGGGGAGCAGCTGCAGTCGGCAGCTACCGCAATCTGAATTCCTGGTTTAGGCTCGGACTTTCTATTGGTTATGGTTCGACTTTCTGATCAATCTTCATTAGTGTTACAAGAACCGAACCGGAACCGATAAAACCAGTCCGTCCAACCGGTTCCAAGCCCAGACCGGTCTGAACCGCCCTCTGAAACCGCTTTTGACTGGTTCCGTACAATCGACCAGTTCCGTACGGAACCGGCTTTTTTGCCTGAACCAGTCGGTTCCGTACGAAACTAGTTTCTTTTGCCAAAGACGCCCGCGGCCGGAAAAGTGAGGGGAATTTTTTTATTTTTTTTAAAGTTAGGGTTCGGGGCATGCATGGGAAGCTTCTAGAATTGTCTAGAGCCCCTAACGAAGCTATAAAGCCAACCCCACCCCCTCTCTTTCACTCACACTACTCATTTGGCTTCTCTTGAGTTTTTGAGCTAAGGGTTTTTCTTGAGTTTAGACCGCTGAGTGCAGGGCTGAGTTGGAGAGGTGATTGTTGGGCTCATTTGGAGAGTTATTTTGTCTCTTTTCTTGAAGCTGATTTGGAGAGTTATTTTGCCCAATTTGGGAGCATATTTGGAGTTGTTTTGGAGCATATTTAGCGTTGTTTTGGAGCATATTTCTTGGACAGATTTGGAGCTTATTTCTTGGGTAGATTTGGAGCTTGTTTTCAAGGTATGTAAACTATGCACTTACTCTCCTTAAAATTGTTGTTTTTTTCTACAAAAAAAGTATTGTTGTTTTCTCCTAGGCTCTAGCAATTAAAAACACAAGATTTTTATTTGTAGATTTTTATTTGTTTCCATGGCTCCTAAAGAAAAGAAGGATACAGCATGGCTTCATTGCCAATTGATTGATGGGTCAATGGTTTGTAATTATTGCAAAAAGGAGGTTGGTGGGAGGGGTATTCATCAGATCAAACAACATCTAGCCAATGCAAGGGGGAATATAAAACCATGCTTGAAAGTTTCTGATGAACTAAAAGCTGAGATGATGGACCTTCTTGAAGGCTATCAAGCAGATAAAGCCAGGAATAAGAAGGTTCGAAAAGAGGTGCGGAGAAGTAGTGGTGGAACTAGATTTGATAGTGATCCTCAAAATAAAATGCCTAGTTTTGAGGAATCCTCTGCTTTCCCAATCCCTAGGCGTGATCCTTATACCAATCCTAGGGAAGAAGTACAACATGTTGGTGGAAGTGGTGTTGGTGCATCAGGATCCAAAAGGCCTCGTGGTAACCTTGACTCATTTTTTTTACCCCGCACTACCCCTAGTTCTCAACCCACTATTGATGCCAAATGGAAGAAGATAGAAAGGGAGGTTGTTTGGGAATGCATTGTTAGGTGGTGATATGATGCAAACATACCTTTCAATGCTACAAAGTCTGTTTATTATCAACCTATGTTGGATGTTGTAGCTTCATGTGGATCGGGCTTCAAGGAACCTGGTTATGAGGATATTAGGGGGAATCTGTTAAAAAATGAAGTTGAAAGAGTAGAGGAATACCTCAAAGAGTTCAAGGAGTCATGGTCTAAAATAGGGTGCACAATCATGTCTGATGGATGGACTGATCAGCGATCCCACACCATTCTTAACTTCCTTCTTGCTTTCCCTAAAGGAACTATGTTCCTTAAATCAGTGGATGCATCTGATCAAGTGAAAGATGCAAATTTACTATTTCGTCTTTTGGATGAAGTAGTTGAGGAGGTGGAGGTGCAAAATGTTGTACAGGTTATCACAGATAATGCCGCAAATTATGTTGCAACGGGAAGGCTGTTAGAGGAGAAGCATCGTACCATTTGGTGGACTCCATGTGCAGCCCATTGTTTGGACCTCATGCTTGAGGATATTGGGAAAAATGAATGGGTAAAAAAAACAGTGGAACAAGGTAAAAGCATAACAAGGTACATTTACAACCACTCATGGGTTTCGAACCTTATGAGAAAAAACATTGATGGAAGAGAGCTTGTCGGGTTAGCTATCACACATTTTGCAACGAATTTTCTTACGTTGCAATCCATGATTGACCAAAAAGCCAACCTGAGGAAGATGTTCTCTTGTGATGACTGGAATGCATCTCAATGGAGCAAGAAGGCCGAAGGCAAAGAAATTGTTGAAAAAGTGTATGAGAAAGCATTTTGGAAAAGGGCAGAGGAGATAGTGTTATTTAGTGCGCCTCTTGTGAAAGTCTTGAGAATGGTGGATGGTGATAAACCAGCCATGGGTTTTGTTTATGAGGCCATGGATCAGGCCAAGGAGGCAATAAAGGAAGCATATCAGGATAAAAAGAAAAAGTATCTTCCTTTGTGGAGAATCATTGATGAAAGATGGAATAAACAACTCCATCGGCCTTTACATGCTACAGGATATTACTTGAACCCTAATTAAGTAGTAAGTAATTTCAAAGTTTTTAAGAGATATTATTAAACTTTAATTTGCAAATGTTTAAACTTTAGCTAATGTTTCAAACTTCAAACTTCAAACTCATTGACTCTTAAGTTTTAACTCTCTGAAAGGTACCATTACACAAAAGATTTTGAAGTAGATGGGGAGGTAATAGAAGGATTATACAAATGCATTGAGCGCATTGTACCTGATTCCAACAAACAAGATAAGATACACAGCAAACTCTTGCATTTCAATGAGAGTATTGATACATTTGGCATGGTTATCGTTGTTAGAAGTAGAGCAAAAGATCCACCAGGTACGTAATTGTAAAGTCTTTCAATTATATTATTCATGGCAAAAATTAAATCAAACTTTCAAAGTTCAAACTCCTTTGCTAAATCTTCTTTGTCTTTACATGCAGCTTATTG
>SNQJ01S0041658.1:79047-98998 GCA_010110895.2 Picea sitchensis | reverse complement strand
AAGTTTTGTTTTTACTGTAAAGTGAAATTCAAAATAAAAAAAATACTTTTATATGTCGGAAGTTGAATAACTTGTGAAAATACAGTTTTTTTTGTCATAAAACAAGCAAAAGTGTAACCCACCTTCATGATTTCACCCTTTAACTACTATTAAAAACTGTAATAGCTACTTTGAATCTGCCACATAATTAGGTGAATTCACCCCCCAAAAAAACGATATTCCTTTTGAAAGACTTTACGATTAGTTCAAAGCGATCATTAATAATAATAGTTTTAACAAATGCTTGGTAGCCGAGAAATTGGTCGAACACTTTACTTTCAAGTGCTTTTGTCATGCAACATTTCGTAGCTCTATTCCTACATTAACCTTACGAGTAATAAAGAACAAATACAAAGATAATAAGAAAATGATTTACAAGAATGTACGGTAGAAAACGATGGTAAATACAATTGAACTCAGGTTTTTGAAGGGATCTTACTATACTGAAAGTGATCCCCCTTTCTCGAAACTATTGCCATCCTATGTGATCCCCATTTCTCGAAACTATTGCTATCCTAGTAGGTGTAATTGTTATAGTAGGTGTAATTGTTAGAATTAATGTTTACATGTTAATTAATTTGGATTTGTGAGATTTTGTTAGTTGTGGGAGTTTTTCAACTATCAAATCTTATTTACATGTGTGTTTGAGAAATTTCACTTAGAAATAATGGAGTAAGAGTGAGTTGTAAGCGTCAGTTGACAAAGTCAATAGCGTAAGTAGAGTCTAGTTATCTCGAGTTTGTTGTAACAATCTAAGTAGGTTAGTTTCTTATATAATGATGTAATGAGTCTTCATTCAATATAGTTTGTAAGCGTTTCCTTACCATGTGTTGTTTGTCATATTTCTAAGCTGATATCAGAGCCACGGAAGTGAGGTGCGTCAATTTATAGAGGTCTGCAGGTCCCTCCTCTTGAAGGGTGCGGCGACATACTACTCAAAGTTTACGTGTGTTTAAAAACCTCATATTTCCGCAGTCCAGTTGTGTATTATAGTGCGGAAATCTTTAAACATTCTCGCACCTAGGTACCTCATGAGGTGTGGACTCCCCCACTCTAAGTTAGTGTGAGGTGAAGAAATATTTGTTTCTATGCAGGCTGCGTGGATAGCGTAAGGAACGTTTTCCCCTGTGGGTTCTTGAGGTCGCGTGGGTTCAGCGTGAGACTGGAATGTGAGCCTGAATCGCGAGCTTGGCTACTGGGTCGTGAACAAATTGTGAGTGTTTACTGCATGAACAATTGGGAAGCATAAGCATCAACCTCCATTTGCATGAGTTTGAATTGGAGCGTGAGGCCAATCCACCATTTGCAAAATTTGCGTGAGCTTTGAGCGTGTATTTGGTGCGTGAGCAAGATTTGGTGCGGTAAGCATGGAGGTTTTCATGAAGCATGACCTTCAACTTCAAAGGAGTGCACACCATGTAGCATGCATGCGTTGGAGATCCATTCATGCTTCATTTCAGTGGGATTATTTGTGAAGTAAGGTATAATTTTTTTATTAAAGTGGTATAACCTTTATCATTCGTGAGTGAGGTGGAGTTATTACTTAAAGGTGGATGTGTGTAGTAAACAAAAAAAGGAAAAGTTTCTTTTTTAAGAAATTTATATTGTTTTATATATATAAAGTGTTGTTAAGGTTTGTTTTTTTAAGGTTCTCTTATACTTCTTTTAAGAAAAATGAGAGTCGAGGTAGAACCGGATCGGGGGATCCGAAGGCAGAGCAACAAATTGTACAACACTTCACAAAAGTTTGATATTCTTGGTGATACTAAGATCCATTAACAAAGATGGTGAATTCTCTAGCAGAGACCTACCTCAACGAAGTTAACATGTTAGATGGCTCGAATTTCATTAACTAGAAATTCAAGATGTAGACCCTGATGGAGGGCTATGGTGTCTGGAACATTGCGAAGGAAACTAAAGTGAAACCTGATGCAGGTGCAGGTGCGACAGCAGCACAAATCCATGATTGTGAGAAGCACAAAAAAAGGGCAAAGGTATTGTTGCGCATGTATGTTAAAGATAGCATAATTCCACATATTAGAGAATCTACAACTTCTGCTGCAACATGGACAACCCTTAAAACATTGTATGAAACTAGAAACACAAATCGCATTTTGTTCTTGAAAACTAAATTGCTAGGCATTAAGATGGATGGAAATGAATCTGTTAGTTCATTTATGGGTCGTATTAAAGAGGTGAAAGACAAGCTAGTTAATATAGGGGAAATTGTTTCCAACAATGATATTTTCACTATTACCTTAAATGGTATGCTAGAAGATGATGAGATGTTCATAACAGGTCTCGTAGCAAGGGAGAAACCTCCTACATTTCAAGAACTGACAAGGATTTTGCTGCAAGAGGAAGAGAGGTGCGGGAATCTGAAGCCTCACAATACAGATTTGGCACTGTGGTCAATTAAGATATCCTTGAGAGGGAGATCAAGAGAAAGACGCAAAGGAGGTAGTTCATCGCAGAGAAGACAATCTCCAAGGCCGAATCAAGGTATGCAATCTAACATGATTGAGTCAAAGAGTTGTTTTTATTGTGGTCGACCTAGACATATTGTTAGAGACTGTCATAAGAAGAAAAGTGATGAGGCTAGGAACAAACCTAGAAGACATTCAAGTCATTATGCAGAAAAATCGTCAAAACATGATCTTAGATTATTTATTGCTAGTGATGATATTGATGAATGCCCAAATTTTGATTCACGGGATCTTAGGTTGTTTGTGTCTAATGTTGCTTTATCTGCTGAAACAAATGATTATGATGCTTGTTTTGTGGATTCCGGAGCATCAATACATATGACTTGTAACAAGATGTGGTACACTAATTTTAAAGAAACACAGAATGGATCCAACATATATGTTGGTGATGACCGCGCTTATCAGGTCAAGGGATACAGAGACATTCTTGTGACATTTCCGAATGGTACTGTTCGTCACATTCAGAATGTTGCATAGGTACCAAAGATAAATAAAAATTTGATCTCTGTGTCCACCATTACTAATCAAAACTTGAAGGTTGAATTCTTCAAGAATTATTGCATAGTGAACGATCTACTAGACCAATTTAAAATTGTTGCAACGAGAGTCAGAGCATGAGGCCTATACAAACTTGATGTTACCAACAAAGCACATCATGCATTGACTTTTGCAACTATGCCAACAAAGAGTCTTTGGGATCAAAGGTATGGCCACATCAATCATCCTGATTTATTGTTATTACAGAAAAATAATATGGTTGAAGGACTTCCCATGTTAAAGAATGCAAATGTTTCTTGTGATGGATGTGCATTAGGAAAGATGCACAGAGATGAATTCCCCTCTAATCTTGATAGGAAAAAAAGAGATGTGTTATATATTGTGCATATTGATGTTTGTGGGCCTATGCAGACTAGGTATTTAAGAGGGGCATTTTACTTTCTGTTATTTATTGATGATTTCACGAGATACACATGGGTTTACTTCCTTAGAAGAAAAAGTGATGTTTTCGAGTACTTTAAAGAATTCAGAACCATGGTGGAAAAACAGAAAGGAAAATCCATCAAAATCCTCCATTCAGATCAAGGGGGAGAGTATAAATTAGGGGACTTCATCAAATATTGCAAAGATCATGGAATAGTACAACAGTTTACAGTGCCTCACAGTCCACAGCAGAATGAAGTCACTAAAAGGAAACACATAACTTTGATAGAGTGTGCACATAGTATGATGAAAGGCAAGAATCTCTCAAATTCATTTTGGGCTGAAGCCATAAATACTGGAGTTTATTTAAATAATAGAAATTCAACAAGGTGTCTTGATAATGTTACTCCTTTCGAAGCCTTGTATGGTTTCAAACCTTCACTTCATAATTTGAAAGTGTTTGGGTGTAATACTTTTTCTCATATTCCAAAGGATAATAAGAAGAAATTGGATGCTAAAGACGTTAAATGTATTTTCATTGGGTACTGTTATGAATTCAAAGCATACAAATTGTTTGATCCTTCTACTCACCAAGTATTTGCAAGTAGAGATGTACTTTTCCATGAGCAGGAAGCCCGAAATCATGACAACAACAACCATGAAGAATGGGATAGACTTCTTGATGAAGGAGTTAAAGAAGAGCAACAACAACCATCACAAAAACAACCACCACAACAACAACCACAACCGCAGTGACAGCAGCAACAGCAACAAGAAGGACTAAGTGATAGTGACACTTCAAGCAGTCACAATTCACCTAGAGGCGAAGACAAATCTTCACAAAGTGGGGAGGAAGATAATCAGTTGACAAGATCTTCACGATAGGTTCGACTCCCTGAGAGGTATAAAGACTATGCCCTAATGAGTAGCATTTCAAATGTCATGTAACCCATGAGTTTTGATGAAGAAAATGAACATGATGAATGGTGAAATGCAATGGAGGAAGAATATGAATCTATAATGAAAAACAATACTTGGGAATTGACTGAATTGCCTAAACATAAAAATATCATTGGATGCAAATGGATATACAAAACCAAGTTTAAATGAGATGGTAGTATAGACAAATATAAGGCTAGATTGGTTGCAAAATGGTATTCACAAACATAAGGTATTGATTGTGCTGAAACATTTGCACCAACAACTAAATTGAATACTATCATATTGTTAATTGTTTTAGCTACACAGTATCATTGGAAACTACACCGATTAGATGTTAAATCTATATTTTTGAATGGTGAGTTAAAGGAGGAGGTTTACCTTACTGAACCTGAAGGGTTTGTGGAACATGGGCAAAAACACTTAGTGTGTAAGTTAAAGAAAGCGTCGTATGGACTAAAACAGAGACCTAGGTCATGGTATGAGAATATACACTCTTTCTTTCTTCAACAGGGTTTTATGAGGAGCAAAAGTGATCCAAATCCATATACCAAATTTGATGAGCATGGGTATATAATATTGATTTCCTTATATGCTGATGATTTGATAATTACATAATATGCAAAGAAAGTAATTAATGAAATCAAGGAGAAATTGTCACAAGTTTTTGAAATGAAAGATCTTGGTGAGTTACATTACTGCCTAGGTCTTGAAGTTTTGAGAAATGCAGGCCAAACTTTTGTTTGTCAGAGAAGTACTTAAGAAATTCAAAATGGATCAGTGTAAATATTCTATTGTTCCCATGCACCAGAATGTGAAACTTTCTTGTGATGATGGTTCGGAGGAGGTGAATGGCACTATGTATAGACATATGATGGGTAGTTTGAATTATCTGACCACAACGAGACCTGATATTGGATATTCTATGAGTGTGTTAAGTCAGTTTATGGTGAAACCTCTAGAAAGCCATTGGAATGCAACAAAGGCAGTACCCATGTATCTAAAATGAACACTTGATTATGGTATTAAATATACTGATGCATCTAATGTTGAGTTGACAGGTTACTCGAATTCTGATTGGGCTGGCAATCCGGATAATCGAAGATCAACCACTAGATATGCATTTGGCATTGGATCCAGGGTTCTTTCATGGACCAATAAAAAACAACCTACTGTATCTTTTTCTTCTACTAACAAGAATATAAAACCTTGTGTGCAGCAACTTGTGAAGTTGTTTGGTTGAGAATACTTCTTCAAGATGTTGGAGAGGAACAAAAGGAACCTACAATGATCAAATGTGATAATCAAAGTTCAATCAATCTTGCGTATAATCCGATTTATCATGCAAGGACAAAGCATGTTGATGCTCAGTTTCATTTTGTTAGAGAAAAGTTGCACTCAAATGAAATAACTCTTATGTATTGTAATACTTGTGAAAATGATGCTAATATTTTCACTAAGCCTCTTGGAAAGATTAAGTTTGAGTTGTTTAGGGAGATGTTAGGTGTAGAAGTCAACCCATTCTCCATTAAGGGGGAGACTTGGAAATAATGGAGTCAGTACCCTAAGTACCCTAAGTAGAGTCTAGTTATTTAGGGTTTGTTGTAACAGTCTAAGTAGATTAGTTTCCTATATAATGATGTAATTAGTCTTCATTCAATATAGTGTCTGAGCGTTGCCTTGTTTCTCATCTTTCTAAGCATTCCTTCATAAATATGTTATTAAGGAAAAACTTATTATATAAATATGTGTGTGATTTAATAATGAAGATAGATTTTGAGTACAAAGTGGTTCTCGAATTTAGTATTAGCGTTGGTTGTTCTATGTAACTCCCTCCCAAAATATGTGAGTGGATATTACTGTATGCAGTGTGTAGATTAAAATAGGTAGAGCTGTTTTTTTATGGTTTCGCTAATCAGAGTAGATGTGAGTAATTTTTAAATCATGCGTATTTTTTTTTAACTATGTGAGGAGCTACGGACTCGTGAAAAGGGGATCCTTCATTGCGGGGAATTATGTGTGAATAATATTCTTTGTCTTGGCATCAAGAAGAATCCGCCAAGAACCTTATACTTAATTGAAGAACTTCAATGAACCATCTACTCTTTCTGGGTCATTAAGTTTGTTGACAGAAACAAATTGATTGTTTGCAGTGGCTAAATTCAAAGGCCAGATCGCAGTTCCAGATCCATTTTTTTTCTTTCCGCCAATAAGAAATCCTCCATCAAATCGAAGCTCCTCCTAGAGGCTCCTGAGATCATCCAGCCCCGAGGACGTCAGTTTCTTGCTGTCAACGTGGACATCCATGCCGACAAAAGAACTTTGTCTTCTCTTCCTAATTATGGGCGAAATTTTCAGCGATTAAAATTCCATGGCTGCAGATCAGAAAGTCTCTTGATGATTGTGTAAACCAAGAAGAAGCAGAAGTAAGCAATATCCAATTTTTCGATTCCTGATATTTGGGATTGTAGGGTGAGTGCAAAGTTCCAGCGATTGAATGAGGTCAGCGAGATTTCCATGGCCAATTCCAAGCAAAACATTTGGAAATTGGCCAAATTATCAGGAAGCCAATGAAAACTCACTCTCGTGCTCATGCTCGGCGTGCTTCGGAAACAAAGAGAAAGGGTTGTCACTGTGGATATGGTAAGCCCAAAGGTACTAAGGGAGTCTTCCTAGCTGGAGAGAGAAAACTATGGGTGCAGAGAGATTTTAAAGGGAGGCAACAGCTGTGTTTGAATTTGTGTTAAATATATTAGTGTTATGGTTTTCGTTTGTAAAATTACATTATGAAAAGGACCGTTCACAGAACAAACTAAAATAGTTTTAGCAGATGGTTCTTGACGTCCTTAGGTGCTACATATCATAAAGGACGTCACCTAATAGTAAAGTAAAGTTTCCCTGGAGGCTTATAGTAAAGTTTTCACCTAATGGTAAGTGATGAAAGTGATCCCCTTTGCCCAAACTAATGCCACACTCTAGTAGGAATAACTCTCACCAATTGTGGAATATGATAACAGCTAATGACTCTCACAAAAGCTCTTTAGTATACTTTTAAATAGAAGAACTAGTGACTCTCTTAATTCTCGTCGTTCTTATGAGGTGATCACCTAATTTTCAGCGTCAAGGGAAAAACCTTTGTTAGCTTTTCTCTAGAAACTGTTTCTACTGTTCGCTGCAGTTCTATATATATATATATAAGGGAAGGGAATTTTCCTTGAATGCTTACGCTGAAGTTTTCATCAGATGGTAAGTACTGAAGAATTCACTTTTTGGTTCTTCTGGTATTGCGCCCTTCATCTAATGGTAAGTGCTGAAGAATTCACTCTTTGGTTCTTCTTATATTGCGCCCTTCATGTATATCAACAATTTTAAAGAAACTTAAGAGAGGGACATCTTGCTATGCGAATTCAAGAAAGTGGAGACATGACAGCTTGCCCTACGAATTCAAAGGCAACAACTGTTAAAAATGCATCCTTTGCTAGAGAAAAGAAAAGAAAACTGTTGGAGATATTAATGAAAAGTCTTTGAGTTAGGAAGTCTCAGTCTTAGTCTTTATATATTTCTGAGTCTGTAAAGAGTTGATACACAGAATGTAATGTGATAATTAGCAGCAGTAGCAGTTGTGTAAGAAGTCAAAGAAGTATGAGAGCACAAGTTGTGGTTCTCTCTGTTTATGCACAAGATTTAGTAGATTTATGAGTTCATGAATCTGCATTGAAACTATTTATGTGATTTTATGTGATGAGAGTAGCACAATATCAAAAAATTGTTTTATTAAGTGTTATAATCATAGCACACAGTGGGAACCATGCTGTAAGTTTTGGGTGCGTTGTGACTAAGTATTGTAACAGACAGTTTTTTCTGTAACTGTGGCATGCTCAGAAACTTTGCGCGCTCTAGATCTGAGATTTGGTATCAGAGGAGGTTTATCAAAGTAAGTTTCAAGAGCATTTTTAAAGAGAAACAACTATGTTGTAAGGTGAAATCATGGCCTCTACTTCAAATCTGCAACCTCCCACTTTTACAGGTAAAAATTATGAGTTATGGTGTTTGACCATGAAGGCATTATCTCAGGGTCATGATGTATGGTAGATAGTCGAAAATGGCTATGTTGAACTAACATATCAGGAAGCATACAATTCCCTCACACAAAATAAGAAGGATGTCTTGAAAGATCAAAGGAAGAAGGATGGAAAGACAATGTTTTACATACATCAAGCCATGCATGAAACAATACTACCAAGAGTAGCATCAACAAATAAAGTCAAGGAAGCATGAGACATATTACAAAATTGTTATCAAGGTGTAGACAAAGTCATGGCTTCAAAACTACAAATTCTTAGAAGAGATTTTGAAACTTTGTCAATGAAATCCATAGATTCAGTAGAGTCATTTTACACCCATGTTATTGGCTTGATAAATCAAATTAAGTCTCATGGAGAAACCATAGATGATAGGAAGGTTATTTAGAATGTAGTTAGAAGTCTTCCTTCTAAATTTGATTCTCTTGTTGTGACTTTGGAAGAGAACAAAGATCTGAGTCAGTTTAGCTTAGATGAGTTGGAATCCTCCCTCATTAGTCATGAACACATATTAAATAGATCAAATATGTCATTAGAAAATGTATTTTTCACGCAATTATCTATAAGCCGTGGAAGATGAAGAGGTAGAGGTAAATCTAGAGACAGAGGAAGAAGTTCTTTTAGAGGAGGACATAGTAGCAGTCCTGTAAATACTAGTGGAAGAGGACAAAATCCTAATAACAATTAGCCAAGTAATAAAAAATTTAATAAATCAAATATTAAGTGGCATTATTGTAAAAGTATAGACATTATGCATATGAGTGCAGGAAGATATAGTATAATCAAAACAAGAAAGGTCAAGATCAGTCAAACAACACAAATAGTCCCTCAAGTCCTATGTTTATGGGGTGCACTTAAGAAATGCCCATAATTTCCCTGGCTGAATGCAATGTTGCTAAACAAAGTCCATGTGACATATGGTATTTATATTCAGGTTGTAGTAATCGCATGACATGAAACCTACAATTGTTTTCTAGTTTGGATAAGTCAGTCCAAACTAAATTAACACTTGGAAACAACATCCAAGTCACTGTCTTGGGTAAATGAAGTATTAACATTTTAACGAAACAAGGAGAGAAAAACGTTATGCCTAATGTGTATTATGTTTCTAGTCTAAAACATAATTTGATGAGAACAAGAAAGTTGTTACAAAAGGGGTATAGAATCTATGTGGAAGATAATGACTGTGTGATTTTGGACACATATCCAAGCAACCAACTTATTACAAGAATTCATATGACAAGAAACATAATATTTCCATTAACATTGAAGCCAACCATAAAGAGAAAAACAAGGAAATCTATTTATGACCCAAAATATGTGAAATTTGATATTGCATTCAAAGAAGAAAGTGAAGATGTAACTGCACATTGTTCCAAAGAAGGAAAGGTTAGTGCACGTAGTTTCAAAAAAGAAGAAGACAGTGGCGGAGATATGCAAGAATCATTCCAATATGAAGTGAAGGATGATTCATGGTTGTGGCAATTTCAGATTTGGATATTTAAACTTTGGAGGTTTGAAGATTCTACATACAAAGGATATGGTACAATGTTTTCCATTAATTGAAAAATGAGGAAGAATATGTGAAGGCTTCTTCTTTGGAAAGTAGCATAGAGAGTCATTTCCAGTTGACAAGTCATATAGAGAAAAAGTTCCACTGGAAACTGTACATTCAGATATCTATCGACCAATGGAAACACCATCTATAGGAGGAAACACCTATTTTCTTACATTTAATGATGATTTCTAAAAAAAAACATGGATTTACTTTCTAAAATATAAATCGCATGCATTTGGTTGTTTTCAATAGTTTAAATCACATGTGGAGAAGAAAAGTGGTTATTACTTGAAGGTGCTAAGAACTGAAAGAGGAGGTGAATATGTTTCAAGAGAGTTTCATAACTTATCTAAAGTTCATGGGATTTTCAAGAAATTCATTGCGCAACATACACCATAGCAGAATGGTGTCGCAGAAAGGAGGAATCAAACCATCACGAAAATGGTGCACAATATGTTGGTAGTAAAACATTTTTCAAATGAGTATTGGGATAAGGTAGTAACAACTACAATATACATCATGACTAGATGTATGAAAAAAAGTGTTAAAAACAAAGTTCCTCGAGAATCCTAGACAAGTTTGAACCATAATGTTAGGCACTAAAACAATTTTGGTTGTGTCGCATACGCACATGTTTAAGATGAGCTTAGAAAGAAGTTAGATAACAAAAGACAAAAACACATATTTATTTGGTACTTTGAAGACACAAAAGAATACAAATTATATGAACCTATTGCAAGAAAATTTATAATTAGTCGCGATGTCCAATTTGTGGAAAATGAAGCATGGGATGGAAACATAGAAAGGATAGTTAAAATTGTTGATGCTATAGGGCATGATGACATAGAGGATGAAGTGGTTCAAATACCACTTATAAGAAAGTGCACAGTTCCTTCCACTCCTGGAACTGCGACACAAATCACAACACAAACTACTCTAGTGAGATCTGCAGGTACGCAGTCCACACCAAGAGCACATCAAACTCCAACAAGCTGTTTGTGTAGTTCTACATCTCTAGATCCAACAATAGCAATTTTGTTACCAAGGAAGACAAGAATTTTGTGCGACATCTATAATGTTGATACAACGAATTCATTTTTAGTCTTTGCTCTATTTTCACAAATAGATGATCCATTAACTTTTGAAGAAGATGTCAAGGAAGATGTATGGGCACAAGAAATGGATGAAGAAATTAAAGGCATAGAGAACAATCACACATGGAAATTTGTATATATACCCGAGGATAAGGATTTGATTAGTGTCAAGTCGATTTATAAAACGAAGCAAGATGTAGATGGAAATGTCGAGAATCAAAAGGAAATATTAGTTGCAAGGGGTTTTACACAACAACCTGGAATAGATTTCAATGAAACATTTACACCAATTGCACAAATGGACACAGTAAGAATTGTGTTTTCTATTGCTACGCAGAATAAGTTTCTTGTTTATCAAATGGATGTAAAGTAATCATTTTTTAATAGACATTTAGAGGAAGAAGTATATGTGGAACAACCAGAAGGATATGAGATTCTTGGACAAGAAAACAAACTATACAGATTGAAAAAGACATTGTATGAATTAAACCAAGCTCCCAAAGCTGGGTAGAGTTGCATAGATTCATTTCTCACTCAGAATGGACTTCAAAAAAGTGATTGCGAGCCAACACTTTACATCAAAGAAAATAAACAAGGACATATGTTAATTGTTTTCTTATATGTAGATGATTTTATCTTTACAAGTGATTTTGGCATAGAATAATTTAAGTTATTCATGAAGGATGAATTTGAAATGACTTATTTGGGACTTATGAGATATTTTTTGGGCATTGAAGTTCACCATTCCAAAGACGGTACACTTATTTCACAATCTAAATATGCACATGAAATCTTGAAATGATTCAACATGATAAATTCTGAAATATCCCCAACACCTGTCATAACATGATTGAAATTAAGCAAGGAAGATAATGGATCTAAAATACATCCCACTCTATTTAAAAGGTTGGTAGGAAGCCTTATTTATTTGACAACAACAAGGCCTTATATTATGTATGGAGTGATTTTGATTTCAAGGTTCATGGAACTCCAAAAAAATGTCATTGAAAGGCAGGAAAACGAATTCTGAGATATGTGAATGGAACAAAAGAGTTTGACATTATGTATTCTACTTCAAAAGATTTTAAACCTGTAGGATACACTGAAAGTGATTGTGGAGGCAACATAGATGACAGGAAAAGTACCTATGGGTACATACTTCATTTTGGAACACATATAGTGTCATGGTCATCAAGGTAGCAGCCCATTGTGACTATTTCTTCAGTTGAGGTTGAATATGTTGCAGCTACAAGCCCACCTCATCAATTTGTTTGGATGAGAAGAATGTTAAAAAAATTGTTGCAAGAACAACAAGAACCAACTACGTTGTTTTGTGACAATAATTCTACCATCATGTTGTCCAAGAATCATGTATTTCACAAGAAAACCAAGCACATTGATACAAGGTATCATTTTATTAGAGAATTGGTGAATAACACATAAATTTGTATTTCACAAGAAAACCAAACACATTGATACAAGGTATCATTTTATTAGAGAACTGGTGAATAACACATAAATTTTCTTAGAGTTTTGGAGGTGTAAAGAAAAAATTGCAGATGCATATATTTTACAATTCATGTCAATTTAATTTTTATGTAAATTTTTGTGTTTTGTAATCCCACCTAATTATAATTAAGGGGAGTGTTGGAGATATTAATAAAAAGTCGTGAAGTTTACCTTTACCAACTTTTTTTTTTTTGTTAAACAAGCATGCTTGTTCTTACAGTGTGTCAAAGTAGTATTTGTCGTATTTATTGTCATCTTAATTGTTTGAGTCAGTTTGCCTAAACAAAAAATGTCAAGAGCAACAGCAGCTGTGTAAGAAGTCCGAAGAAGTATGAGAGCACAAGCTCTATTTGAATAGTTGAAGCTCGACATAGTTTTTTTTTATTATGTAACCGCACTTTTTTGGTATTCTGTAACCGCACAAGCTTAAGTAGATATCAAGAAATTGTTTTATTAAGGGTTATCATCGCAGCCCTTAGTCTACCGCCCAGTCTCGGAACAGCTTAGTAAGTTATGAGTGGTCACCGACTAAGTATTGTACAACGCAATTTTCTTTGTAACTGCTGCGCGCTGAGAAATTCTGCTCTAGATCCTAGAAAAACGAAGCCACATAAAGCATTGACAAGGAGATGCCTAGAGACCATTCTTTTTTGGTTCACCACATCTATAAACTTCGGTTTTTCACATGAACCCAATGATATTCTCGTCTATATCTCTTCATCTCTTTTCATCTCTTAGGATGGAAACCTGTAAGCCCCACGTTGTTTCCGAAAGTTAGATTCTGATCCTATGCCTTCATGTGACAGAGAAGAATGATTCTTCACAATCATTGATTCTTCACATCTCGAAACAGATCTACACAAACATTGGGTTTTATGATGAGGCCACAATCTTCTGTAGGAAATGCTATTGTCTTTTGTAAATGCTTATTTGCAAGTTGGACCCCTGTAAGCCCCAGGTTGTCTCCATGAGCTTAGCTACTAAGGAGATTCTGGTGGCATTTTATATGTAGATAAGAATAACAATGTCTCTTCACAACGATCCCATATCTTGAAACATCCATAACAAAATCAGAGACTATACATAATCTCATCAATCATTGCTCAATGTCATGTTAAAGCATCAACCCATAAAGAAACGGTATAAAAATATGATTCAAATACCTGAAACTATGTGTTGTATCAAGCATCAGAGAAGATCGGATAGAATATGATTCAAATACTTACCAGGTTTAGAGAAGATGCGATAAAATATGGTTTAAATACTTAAGCTATGTTACGTTACAATCGTTATCACCATAGAGGTGTGGATGAAATCATAGAAGGCATTAACACGCAGTGGCAATTTGAAATACCAAAGGAATACATTCCATTCTGTATGTTTCTTCTCTTTATTAATTTATCGGTTTCAGTTTCTGGCACACTAGTCTGCAAATTACAACGCTCTTTTTCAGATGTAATTTTTTCTGATGCCAGTCTTTAGCATCTCTGACTCTTGAGGGGGGCGATTTATGCCAGAGAGGTATGCGCGATAGATTAGGCTTTCGCTGATATTCNTCACCGACTAAGTATTGTACAACGCAATTTTCTTTGTAACTGCTGCGCGCTGAGAAATTCTGCTCTAGATCCTAGAAAAACGAAGCCACATAAAGCATTGACAAGGAGATGCCTAGAGACCATTCTTTTTTGGTTCACCACATCTATAAACTTCGGTTTTTCACATGAACCCAATGATATTCTCGTCTATATCTCTTCATCTCTTTTCATCTCTTAGGATGGAAACCTGTAAGCCCCACGTTGTTTCCGAAAGTTAGATTCTGATCCTATGCCTTCATGTGACAGAGAAGAATGATTCTTCACAATCATTGATTCTTCACATCTCGAAACAGATCTACACAAACATTGGGTTTTATGATGAGGCCACAATCTTCTGTAGGAAATGCTATTGTCTTTTGTAAATGCTTATTTGCAAGTTGGACCCCTGTAAGCCCCAGGTTGTCTCCATGAGCTTAGCTACTAAGGAGATTCTGGTGGCATTTTATATGTAGATAAGAATAACAATGTCTCTTCACAACGATCCCATATCTTGAAACATCCATAACAAAATCAGAGACTATACATAATCTCATCAATCATTGCTCAATGTCATGTTAAAGCATCAACCCATAAAGAAACGGTATAAAAATATGATTCAAATACCTGAAACTATGTGTTGTATCAAGCATCAGAGAAGATCGGATAGAATATGATTCAAATACTTACCAGGTTTAGAGAAGATGCGATAAAATATGGTTTAAATACTTAAGCTATGTTACGTTACAATCGTTATCACCATAGAGGTGTGGATGAAATCATAGAAGGCATTAACACGCAGTGGCAATTTGAAATACCAAAGGAATACATTCCATTCTGTATGTTTCTTCTCTTTATTAATTTATCGGTTTCAGTTTCTGGCACACTAGTCTGCAAATTACAACGCTCTTTTTCAGATGTAATTTTTTCTGATGCCAGTCTTTAGCATCTCTGACTCTTGAGGGGGGCGATTTATGCCAGAGAGGTATGCGCGATAGATTAGGCTTTCGCTGATATTCAGAGAAATTCAACCCAAAACGGGCCTACATTACAGTGGAAAGCAATCACTCTACTCCGTTCGATCTGCGCTCTTCAAGTGGGCAATTTCTGCTGGAGGTCCCCGTCGTGGATTACAGTTTCGCTGCTCTTCATAGAGATCTAACCCACTCGAATGAGGGAGGGAAAACGGGCGTACATTACTGTGGAAAGCAAAGATACAGAGCTGTGCCTTCCTCTAGAACCCTAATATATCAGAGCAGCGAAAGGAAATATATCCGTTGAATCTGATCGTCAGCATGAGAACAGGAACCAATTGTGGCAGTCCAGGCAACGGAGGGCTTCATTAAGAATAACTACTCGAAGATATTTGAAACAGACATGGAATCAACAACTAGATAAGAGCCCAGGGAAAGACAGCCAATAAATGAAATTCTTCCAGAGGCAGCGCCGTTGCAACAACAAAAGTCACATCATATTCAACCACAAGCATGTCAGCAACAGCGTCTGGTTCCGTGGGCTATAGGAGAGCGCCGCTGCAAGATAAAAATTCGCACCACAAGCATCTCGGCAACAGTGAATGCTTCCGTGAGCTATGGGATAACCGGCAGGTACATATACATGGAATCCAGTGAGACGAATCTCATGGGATGGGGTATTTAAAGAAATTTATAGAATACATCGAAAATGATCTTTGAGAAATGGTTAGCTTCCCAATACAAGAATGAGAGAACCATGTAAAAATTGCTCTCCATATGCACTTTCACAACCAACTATATTCAACTATAAATAGCGATGTATACGTATATACCATCTTCATCAGACGAACCAAAAATTACGTTTTCATCGTTACATGTTGAGGACTTGGGCACTCACATTAATCAGGTAAAAACAGAAGGCGCCAAGGCAAGCACGGGATGAAAAGATGGAAGAAATCATAGCTGAAGTCACCACCGAATAATAAGAAAAAAAAGGGAAAAAACATGGCCGTTAGAGTTATTGGTTTCGCTATTTCATAAAATACCAACAAGTTCTTCAAGCGCGCTATGCACATTCAGAAGTCAGAAGAGAAGCCATGCCATGCGATTGTGACGTTCTTCTAAGAATCATACAAATGATGAAGTTGTTCTAAGATATAGCCTCACCAACCAAAATAATAAATCATAACAATCACTTTAAAGGGAAAAATATTTAAATAAATGGAGAGACTTAACCAAGGAGCAGAGTTTGAAAAAAAGGAGGCAGCATGAGAGAAGGTAAAGGAAGCTAAAGAAGTTGGAAAATAAGCTTTGTTTGATAGGGTACTAGCTTTTGGTTAAGAATTCGCTATGCCTTATAAACTAAATTCATTTAAACCAATTAAATTATTAGAAATTGACCCAAAAATATTCTTAAGACAAAACGGAATAAAGTAATAATAATTACATATTGGTAAATTAATATACTATATTATATTAAAAATTGAAAATATTATTAAATGGAATAGTGAGGATTTGAACATAAAAGAACAATGTTTTGTTATTATTAATTTTTATTTATTTTTATGTTTTGACTATAGTAATGCTCAAATTTTATGTTTAGATAAGGGAAATATTTTTATTGCTTAATGTAAGTTTTTTTTCAGTTTAATACACAAAATATCAAATATATTATTAAAAGATGGTATTTTTATTTTGGAAATATTTTATGAAAAAAATATTTATGAAAATAAGTATATCATATTTAATAGTGTAGATTGAGGTGAAGTCACTCAAATATTTTGATTTCTTCACTATAATTCTAAGATAAATTATGTGCCAAAAAACATGTTCATAAAAAGTAAATATATAATGTATATGAAAAAATTGGTTATGGATGATATAGGAGAAAGAGTTTCATATGCTCATTTTACTTATTTTTATTATAATAACTAAAAACAAAATAAAATAAAAATAAAAACATAAAAAACTATAATCTTAGAAAATCTTATATAGAGACTAAACTACTACAAAGAAGTGGTATGGTATATAAGAAGGAAAAATGCTTTTAAGATGGGAAAGAAAAACCTAGTAAGTAATCTCATAATAGTAGGTGTGATGTAGAGGGAAACTTATCTCAAATAAATACTGCAAACTGATCTCAAATAAATACTACACCGTTCCACATTGGGTGAATGCTTACAAAAAAAATTGCATGGGAAAAAGATCCTTTCCTAGAGAAAGGAAAAATGAATTAATTGACACTAACGTCTTCTCCAAAATAATTACATTGATGAAGATTGCACATAGGAGGTCCTCTAAAGAGGAAGAAATGATAATATATGTATGTGAACTTAAGGAGAAGAGCATTAAAGGAAAAGATCTTAACATGATTTCTTTGAAATCAAAATAGATCCTTATGTTATGGATGGTCAAATGAGAGGTCCACCTTTGCATGCACTTCTTAAGGATATATTCATGATATATTCAATCGAGTTTGCAAAAGGATACATAATCATGAAGGTCTTGATATAATGTGAGAAACTACATAACCATCATAGTTAGTAGACTATTTGACTAGATATTTGACACCCTTTTGTAGAGGAAAATAAGTAAATGGGCATAATAAAACAATACAAGGCTCCTTCTCATGTTGTTTTTTGACCTAAGAGTTCAACCATTGACAAAATTAACTATTAGAGTAAATCTATTAAAAATGTGTTCTCTTTCTCCGCCACTATTTGCTTGTTTATTAATTTTTATTATTCTTGATTTAGATAGATATGGTGTTGTATTATTGGAAAAGGATAGAGATGATCCTCAAAGATGCCTTGATGACGAAACAAATTTTGAAGGCCTTCATTCTATGCAAAATAAATGAAAACAAATTAAGTTATCAAGTTGGAAATTAAGTAAATGACTCTTCAAAACATTGGTACAAACAAACAACTAGGTCTAGTTCTCCCCAAAGAATTTTATTACATGAACTTATAGTTAAAATACATGCCCCTTAGTCTATTATGTTAACAAAAAAAAGTATGTTATCATTAGAGGGAGAAGCATTGTGAGAACCTTTAACATATATTAAAAAAAAAGTGTATGGACAAAAACAAATTAAAGCACCAAGGGAAGACTATTTTAAGTTAACATGAAAAAATATCTCCTATCATTAGTAGAAGCATTATGTTAATTTATGAGGTATGTATTGAAAATAAGGCATATGGATGATGTAGGTTCATGCTCCAAGGGAGATTGCAATTAAATATAGTGACAAGGACATGATGAAATGAATTAAAAATTGAAATATTCAAAAAGAACATTTTCCCATTAACTGTAAGAGAATTTGTACAAATGAAGTAAAAGAAAAATACTAACAAAGTAGTTGTGAGAAAATAAGATTATATTCTATGCATTTCACATCAACTTTATGGTTTAGAGAACAACAATGTCTTCAAGACAAAATCTCTCTCTCTCTCTCTCTCTCTATATATATATATATAATTTCTCAATTCAACCTAACTTTTCATCACCTAGCCCTATGAACATGTAGATTGAAAAATGGACTTAAGAAAAACATCTATGTCTATTTTGCAAACCATCAAAAAAATGAAGATGAGGTATATCTAATGTTACATTATACTATACTTAAACAAATAGAACATAAACACTCGTTTCAACATAAAGGTTTCGTTTCAACATAAAGGTTTGAGTAAGTTATCTAGCAAAATGAGTAATGAAAAATTAAAACAAATTAATTTTAAGAATTTAAAAACAATCATAATAAATATAAAAGTTTGTAACAAAATAAATCATCAAAAATTCATTTTCACATATTTTAAAATCGTGTTTCTATTTATTTAAGTCATTTTCTTTATTTATTAGTTTATGAAATTAACTTAAATTTATGTTGAAATATATTTAGGATATTTTTAGAATTCTTTCTTTGAAATATAATTTATAGAAAATAAAATTTCCAATAAACTTAATTATAAATAAATCAATAAACTATATTTTTTTATTAATAACAAAGCTATATCACTGTTTTTTATTATTATTAATGACAAAGCTATATCACCCAAAGATTCAAGTTCTGTGAAACATATTTGACCCATTAATAACATAATGTATTGATCCTTGACAACCTTAGAAATATATAGTGAGAAAATGTACAAGTAGACTTATGCACCACGAACCAAAAATTACATACTCGCAGGTTTAGAGATTTTTATAGAAACGATCGGCAAAAACTCTTGATAGCTGTATAGTAAACAAGATATCAAATAATATGCAAATTCTATATTTTCGTGGTTATAAAAAAAATAATGCTCTCATATGATTTAAAATAAAACAAAAACTAGAAAATCGTTTGACAGAATACGCGCCCCGTATACTACGAGGTTTATTTATGGCGTTAACCTAAACCGAAACATGGATAGAGTGGAGCTGGAAGGAAATCCTGACCTTGAATGCGCTTATCTCCGACTTTAATCAACTGTAAAATGTGTGAACCGTCTTCTCTGACCGGCCAAACTGTATCATCATAGAAAACCAACATAAGAATCGCAGGAAGGCAAAAAGAGCTTTCAATCAGAAAATCGACAATCAACAAACAGCCGACCAAGCAAAATCTAGATTGGAGATTATCAACTCAGAAGTGCCTTACGTTTCTCCATTTATTCTAACACTCAGTTTATAGTTGCAAATTAACGTCAATTTATGACACCAGCTGAACTCTTTAGTCAAAGCTGTTCCTCTGGTAACAGGACATCAATGGACTGCTCTGCATCCAAACAAAAAAA
>SNQJ01S0041658.1:53021-70408 GCA_010110895.2 Picea sitchensis | reverse complement strand
TCGTAACATTATGATAATAATGATGATTAACATAATGATAATGCTCACTTAGGATGTTAGGAAGGTTCCTATCATGATAGATAAAAACTCGTTGGAGGATGAAGAGCTTCTTGAGACTTGTAAACCATTTCGTCATTGTTGGTTTAGCAATAAAGGATATCATTGCTCCCATTTCTTGTTTACAAATCCACCCCAACAATAGTTTCACAAAGATATATAGTCATGTCAATTAATATTTATGGAGTATGTGTTATATATTAAAGCATACTTAAAGAAAATAATTCCAAACAAAATATCTTATAGATTTAAAAAAAATCATCTAGTTTTGAATTAATCGATGTTAACAATGTTTTTTAATATAATGATAGTCATGATGATTAACATAGTCATAATGCTCACTCATGAGTTTAGGAAGGTCAATATTGTTAAATATATTTTTAAATTGTGATGTAATTTGGGTTTACTCAGGACAATCTAAGAAAAAGTGAATTCCATCTTCAACCTTCTTGCTATCACAAAGATGACACCCTATAGTGTTTTGGGAATTGACTAATGCCCAATTTTACTATATAACAAATTTTTCAATTTCAATTGAATTTAAAAGTATTAATTTATTTTACTTTTCATTTCATTGTAATTGTAATATACATAAATTTAATATATAAATTACATTATTATCATTTCATTTATTAATTTATTTTATGATATGTTTTTTTTTAATTCATAAAATTATTACTCATACGCGTGTATCCTTACATTCAATGCTACCCATTGAAGTCGCCTCGATGTTTGGGAGAATTGTTCGACATTTTAGGGAAAGGGGGTGAATCCCAATTTATAAATGGGAAGGTTTTCAATTCCACAAGACACGGAGCGTGGAAGGATATTCAAAGCCTTCATATTCATCGATACTTTCATGTTCTAGGTGCCATTAAGAATGATCATAGACATTGGAGGCTCACACGAGTACTGTTGAGTCCATGAACCCATGGAGCTCCGATTCACACAACAAAAGAATCAAATATAGAATCCAAAACACACAGTCACATAAAAATCACACATAGGAGACACATGTTTACGTGGTAAGACCCTTAGGGTGAGGGAAACATCCACGGGACAATGGCTACGACATTTTATTGCTCAAAGGACAGGAGATTACAACCAACATATCGGAGAGGGCTTGAAGCCCATTGCTCTCAATCTTCCTCTCACACATACATACTTAAACAACCTCTCCTTCAGTTATACAAAACTGATTACATTAATTGTTTCCCCATTCTTTTGTTGATTAACTTTAACTAAATCCAACAAGAAAATATTGTTGAAACAATCTTGAACCACCTTAACCTAAATTGGTCAATTATTTGTCACATTCCAACAATCTCCACCTTGATAATCAATTTACCTGATACCATGCCATTTTCCATTCATTGCCTTCTTGCAAGCTAAAGATAGGTGATACTAGTGCTTCCGAAACCGAAGCACCCATTTCACTGCTCCACTTGGATTTGTCATGTGACCACTGACAACACCAACTGCATGTGAAATATATGATCCTTTCATTGGATTCACCAATATTTATACTAACATACAATACACGAGACATATAACCCTTTTCTTCTTCATTACTTGGACACAAACTTGAAGAAAGGTTATAATGGAAAGCCATTTTTTTTTGTTTTACCGGTTTCACATTATTCATACCAAATTTCCCGAGTATCATACCATGTACTTTGGTTGTGATAACAAAAAACTTACCATCAATCCTGTCTTTCTGTATTTCCATGCCCAATATTGTTTTGTTGCTCCCAGATCCTTCATCTCAGAACGTCCAAGTTAACTGAGCCAACCTATTGATCTTAACCATGCTACTGCTTGCTACAAGCATATCGTCAACAACCTAAACACCAAGTTAATGATTACCATAAACACAATGGTTACATTCACTTCTTATAAAACTTGGATCACCATGAAGGAATCAACTTCTTGTACTAATTTTATGGATGCGCTTTCCAGGCCATACAATGAATTCCTGCTCTTGCAAACAAATATTATGTTTTGATCCTGAACACCTTTAGTGCTCCACCTCAAATATTGCATTCAAATACCTTATCCCAATCCGACCAAGAATGCCAAATGATCCTTCATTGCTTATCTCCAACCACCTTACAATAGAGTCTCAATGCTCCACCTTGACATGAACATTCACTTGACCAAATCTGGCCAAGTTAGCCAAGTAAGCGTTCGTCGCTTACCTCCAGGTCCATTTACAATGGATTTTCACCAAACCTTTAAATAGTCTCAATTACATGTAATCTCATGAGACAAATACCCTCTTATCACCTAGGCCTACATCTAGACTTTATCAGTGATTCACGAGGGGTACGCATGCCTTTCTAGGTGTGATAGTCATATGCCCATTTACATATAATTGCTTACAACTCAAAAAAAATAAAAAATCAGAGTCACTACCGTCACTCCAATGCCATTTCACTGCTGGTTGTTGGTTCCCGACACCTATTACTGATACTTACAAATGTTATCAACACTCCAATATTCAACACATGGAAATTACCACTCCAATTTAATTTAAATTGAAGTCATCCATAAATCATATAAGCATACTCATGCTTAAATACATGATTTAGAAACAAGACTATCTTAACAACCCATGGAATTACGTGCATGCATTTACAAAATGATTGTGTACTTAAATAACCTCATCAAGATGGCCACATGGATAAATCTTATCCACAATCCTTACAATGAATTTCCCACTGTCATTCACACTGTCATTCTAAAAGTAGAGTTTTCACATCCTCTTCTCATATTGGAGACCATACCTCATGCAGGTTTATCCTCTCGCACACACATAAAAACTAACGATCCGATCACTTTGAGAATAAGATTATGTGAACTTACCCAATGAAAATCTAACCGATTCATCATATTTGTGCTTGTCACCGCTGGCATCACCCTTTCAACTGGTCCAAACTTGCAATCACGCTTGTCCATTTCAACGTTTTGTTGTGTCTACATGCATGTACAAAACGTGTAGTAAACACTATATGATAAACAATTGTATTGCATCTACCATCATTGACTGAAACCAGAATGATTGCAACATCAGTATGCTCTTCTACACGAATTCCATCATAATTGGAATTTGCCCTCGAGCCAATCGCACAGACCTCATATGCCTTTAGAAGTCGAATTATGCTCCCTAAGATGGCAGGGAAACAATTCTCCTCCACGACGGCAATAGATGTATCAAACAGAGAAACCTCCTTTAATTTTCCACGCTAATCACGAGACGATAGTCTCCATGGGTATCAATAGTGAACAATGTAGGCAATTCTCTAGCCTCTTAAGATATTGAAGAATCTAATTGTTCTCATTGATTTCCAAGGGTCTTCTCCATATTTTGCAATGCGGGGTGAGAAGCTTCTTGTTCCAGGCCGCAATGGCACCTTCGACTTGCCAAAACCTTATGTGATGGTCGTCGGTGTCTCATTCTTGTCCACCATTCCCTCATTCTTGGTGATAGCGGTGAACCTCTCTCATGTTGGAATAATGTAGAAATGTTAGGGATTGGGTTGTTGTGATCTTCTTATTTTTAGCATGGAGAGGTTTGAGATCCACATTTCTTGGATCTAAGATCTAGTTTGTTGTGACCATCTCTAGCTATATATTGTACACTGTTTTCATCTGCTAATTGAATTGGTTTTTCACCATTCCTTGAGTGAGCGAGCCTTGAGTGCTCTGCTCCATTTCGCGTCCTGTCTTTAACTTGGTATCAGAGCTGAAGATCCCTGTGTGTGGAGGAAGGAGCCGTGACTGTAAATTTCTGTCGTGAAGAGCCGAAGATCCCTGTGCGTGGAGACCGGAGCCCGCGCTGCTGTGAAGTGAGCCTGCGTGAAGGAGTCGTGGAGATCAAATTCATCGCAGCGAGATTCAAGACTGTTTTTTTTTCTACCGGGAGTATTTCGATCTGCCCATCAAATCTGAGATCTCTTTTGCTGGCAGGTGAGGAGCGCGACTGTGCAAATCCACGTTCTCTGGTCACTCTATGGAAATTCGCGCTTTGACTGTGAAAATTCGCGATTGGATCTTTCTCACAAATCCGCGTTCTCTGGTGAGGAGCACGACTGTGTGCCTGGTGCGGTGAGCCGTGCCTTCATTTGAATCACTATAAATTTCTGCAATTTTTGCGCGCGGATCGCAAATTTTTTTGTGAGCAGATCGCGAATTTGTCTGAGAAAGAGTCGCTGCTGTGAGCGCTCTGTCCATCTGCGTGAAGAGGACGACTGTTTCTGTTTCTCGCTGTATATGCTCACTAAATTTGGGAGTCTGATCCGTGTGCTCGAGACTTGCTGGAGGAGCGATTTCTTAATTGTTGTGCTACCTCTTAAAAGTTCGTTGCTGCTGAGAAGAATAGAATTTACAGCAAAGGGCCGTCATTTCCTTGGAGAGTCGACGCTGTCATAACTCATTGCCCATTTGATCGCACCATATTTACAAAACCTGTTGCTGCCACTGCCGATTGATTCTCCCTGATCAAAGGTTTGCCGTCAATTTTTTTTTCTGCAATCTTTTTTGCTGATTAGTTTTGCATTCACCTAACAGATCAGCTGAAATGGCCAACGCCCCACATCATTTGGCTGATACATATATCAATGAGGCTTTCAAATTGAATGGAGAGAACTACGTCAATTGGAAATTCAAGTTGCAGACTGTTCTTCAATTACTTGGTGGCTGGACGATTGTGAAAGGCACTGAGCTGAAGCCTACATATCCTGCATTACTTGCAGATTGGAATAAGAGGGAATAGACTTTGAGGAGACTTTTGCACCAGTAGCGAAATTAAACACAATTAGAGTTCTGGTTGCATTAGCTACTACACATAATTGGAAAATCCATCAATTAGATGTGAAATCAGCTTTCTTAAATGGTGAATTAAAAGAAGAAGTGTACTTAGAACAGCCTGAAGGTTTTGTACARAAAGGATATCTTTATATGTCGATGATCTCATCATTACAGGAAATGCATSTAAGTTGATTGCAGAAATCAAAAATCAACTATCACAGKAAWTTGAAATGAAAGATCTTGGTGAACTACACTATTGCTWTGGACTAGAGGTTTGGAAACAATCTGGCAAAAAATTTCTGACTCTGATTGGGCAGGAAAYCCASATGATAGAAGATCTAGTACAGGTTATGCATTCAACATTGGATCAGGGGTAGTATCATGGAGCAGCAAGAAACAAYCAACTGTTTCTCTATCATCCACAGAAGCAGAATACAAAGCCATGGCTAGTGCAACATGTSAAGCTGTCTGGTTGAGGAGAATTCTAGAAGATGTTGGAGAAAAGCAMACAGAACCCACAAAAGTATATTGTGACAATCAAAGTGCAGTCAAGCTGGCACACAASCMMATTTATCATGARCTGCAACATCACTTTGTTAKAGAAAAKATTGAGTCTAAGGAGATTGCACTTATGTATTGTAACACAAGTGATAATGTTGCTGACATATTTACAAAACCTGTTGGCAAGATTCACTTTGAGGTCCTTAGGCATAAATTAGGTGTTGTAGATAATCCATTTCTACATTAAGGGGGTATGTTGGAATAATGTAGAAATGTTAGGGATTGGGTTGTTGTGATCTTCTTATGTTTAACATGGAGAGGTTTGAGATCCACATTTCTTGGATCTAAGATCTAGTTTGTTGTGACCATCTCTAGCTATATATTGTACACTGTTTTCATCTGCTAATTGAATTGGTTTTTCACCATTCCTTGAGTGAGCGAGCCTTGAGTGCTCTGCTCCATTTCGCGTCCTGTCTTTAACTTCTCACGGGATCTCTCTTTGCCTCAACATGCTCTTCTCCTTCACAGCTTGTCATTGGGCTGGACATTCCTTCCTTCGGTCATCCACTTCTTCTCACAACCAATCTATGCAGATAGATCACAACCAACAATAGATCCATCAAAATTTTCATGCAACCCAAGCACTCTCTCCGCAGAGACCTAAACAATCGATTTGTAGATCAACTATGATCCATGTATTTCTCTCTCGAGCATAATACAACTCTTAGCTCGGATCTCTCACTTGAACAATGTTCCTGCCAAATAGGCTCGAATGGTTCATGGATTTCTCATCTCTCGAACCTCCACAAGATCGGGAAACACATTCCTTTAGTGGCCTCTCTGAGAACTAGCAACAAGTTCATTCAATTATGCGCTCTGCTACCACTTGTTGGGTACATGAACCCACGAAGATCCGATTCAAACAACAAAAGAATCAAGGATAGAACCCACAACACATAGTCACATAACAATCACACCTAAGAGACACAAGTTTATGTGGTAAAACCCTCAGGGTGAGGGAAACATAGTCACATAACAATCACACCTAAGAGACACAAGTTTATGTGGTAAAACCCTCAGGGTGAGGGAAACATCCATGGGACAATGGATATGACATTTATTGCTCAAAGGATAGGAGATTACAACCAACAACCTAGAGAGGGTTTGAAGCTCCTTGTTCTCAATATTCCTCTCACTAATACATATTTAAACAACCTCTCCTTTAGTTATACAACACTGATTACATTAATTCCCCCCTTCTTTTGTTAATTAGTTTTAACTAAATCCAACTATAAAATATTGTTGAAACAATCATGAACCACCTTAACATAAATTGCTTAATTTACTCTCACATTCCAACAAATACGTGGGTTAATATAATTCAATGAGTTCTAAAGTGGTAAATAGAAATACTGTTTGCTCGTATTTCCTTTAGAATATATGAATAGAATTTGTAAAATATTATGATATATCTAGATAAGTGATAATATATTTTGAAATATTGAAGAGAATGTAATGTTTATTATATGTGTTTAATTTTTGTTAAAATTTATTTATTAAATATTATTTTATATGATAAGGGTTAATGTTTATTGATATTAAATTAGGTTTATAGAATTTTTAAAAAGGTAAAAGATTATTTGGATTGCTTTACAATTTTATTTCTGTATTCGAAAATACTTAAGAAAAATAGTTGTTAATATATTTTGATGAGTTGAAATGTTAAGAAGGTGATAATGTTAAAAAGCACTATTATGACCAATTAACTTACACACTAAAATATTTTTTATTTTTAATTTAATAATAGACGAATGTATATTTATCTTAGATTAAAATATCTTGAATACCAAAATAGTTTAATTTTATTTTTATCTTTTTTAATATTTAATAAATTTGAAATTAAAATAAATTAATAGTAATTTTTATAGTCAATCTATATGTAAAAATTGTAACTAATAAAAAAAACTTCCACCAATTGTTAAAGAATTTAAAAACAATTTATTATAATTCAATAAATTCTTCCTTGATGCATAACAAGGGAAGAAAATTCTCCTCAAATTTAAAAAGAATTTAAAAGAACTATTAAATATAATTCAATATATTTTATCACACTAAGTATCAAGGAGAAATAGATAAGAATAGTATAGTTTATGCGAAATGAATATATGCAAATATTATATAAGAATGAGATAGAGATAAACATAGTAGATGCCAAATGAATATATGAAAATATTATACATATTTTTAGATATAGTAAGTATGCGGATATTGTACATAATTTTAAATATATGAAAATATTATACATATTTTTAGATATAACAAGTATGCAAATATTGTACATTTTGATAGATGAATGAATAAACTAGGTCTATACAATTGTTTCCACCTTCTACTTCATTGTTGAACCAATAATGGCAGCTCCCTCTCAAGAAGGATCCACCCCCACCTTCCACATTGTTGTGGCTGGCAACAACCGACCACCTCATCAATCAGTCACCAGTCATATTACCCATAATTTTCCAAGCCCGATGGAAACATAATAGACAAAGGATGCTTTGAAAATCTCAAAACCGCTCTCAGCTCAAAATCAATTGAACTCGAACCTTGAGAAGAAAATCCCATCGACTTGTATCTTGCAATCAAAGGAAATCCCACAGTACGAAATCACATCTCCTCTTCTAGGTTAGGATATTAAATAATTGCAAGACCACGTCATCATATGCAAATTCATGGGCCTTTGGCCATCAGAAAAAATTCTCTTATGGTCGATGAAAACCAGATGGAAGCGAAAAGGGGACTTCTCCCTCAAACTGGTTTCAAAAGGATTCTTCACAACAATTTTAAACCAAGATGAAGATTGAGAATGTGTCTTCCAAGGCGACCTGTATTTATTTAACTCATCTGATCTATACATGTGGATATGGAAATAAAACTTTATCCTAGAAAATGAAGATTTCACCGTTGGTCCAGTCTGGATCAGACTATACTCGCTTTTGGAGGAGTACTGACACTTGGAAATTTTGGAAGGTATTTGAAATACTCTAGGATCCTGTGTACGAATAACAAAGGCTACCCTTCAAGGACGGTATACTTCCTATGCTTGGAATTGTGTCTACATTAATCTCTCCAAATCTTTTCCAGCATCAATGTTTTCTCATATACATGGATGTAGATTGGATCTAGACCTTATATTATGAGCACACTCTCTTCAAGTGTATAAAATTCCATGATCATGGGAAGTTTTTCATAGATTTCCCTTAGAATAAGAAACCATATCCCCACAAATATCAACCAGAAAAGGATGATGCAAAGTTTGAAAATTTTCCATCAAAACGTAAGGCCCAAAATAAATCTCCAAGCCATCCTAACCCCAAAGGCCCTCACATAAAAAATAACTTAGAATCTCTAGCTAATCTCCCTTGGAAAGAAACCCCCAACACCATTCCCTCCGTTGAGACTCAACCATGCTCCTCCCTATGTCAAGACAAGAACCCTTCAGATATGCAAGTACCCATTACCCCAATCTTGACCCCCATGCAATAGGACCAATATGATTCCATGGTACCAACTGAATCCCTAAAGACAAAGTTGGATGATATGGAATATATGGACCTCAAGGATCTCAACCTGCAAGGAATAGCAATGACATTTGAAAGGAAAGAGGAACACTCAATACCATACCAAAAAATCACACTATTGCAAAGTGCATTGATAAAATCAAGAAATAAGGAGAAAGGGAAAACCACTAAAATAGGTAAGCACTCTATAACTTCTTCTTTGGGAATCAAGAATTCAACAATTAAAGAAATGATTAAGGTTCAAAAATATGACAAGAAAAGAGGACGATCCTCTAATAAGAAACTATTACAATAATTAGGAGAAAATATTCTAAATTTGAGAAGAATCAAGAGTATGGCGGGGAAATTCTCATGTCACCCCTAGCCTTCCCAATGAAAATTGTCTCCTAGAATGTAATAGGCCTTAACATCCCAAGCAAACATATATTCCTAAAGAACTTGATCGATCATGAAAAACCCTTTGTAATGATTATATAAGAAACAAAATGTAACTCCATAACCATGGAAAAACAAGCCACCAAGTGTTGGAGAGGTTGCAATTCTATAGTTGTAGATGTCGAAGGGGCATCAGGAGGACTAGCCATCCTTTGGAACGCCAACGAAATATTCTTATATCATTTTTTCACAACTCGCAGTACAATCTCATCCAAATTCCAAGCCATAGGATCTGAGCAAACTGGATACATCACCAATGTCTATAGACCTCAAACACTGCAATATAAATTATCCTTTCTTCACTCCCTCTATCACATTTTCCCCCTAATTGAAGGGCAACCCTAGCTGTTAGGGGGAGACTTCAATATCATAATGTCTCTCTTAGAGACCATAAGTGACCATGGTCTGGTCAACTGGGAAGCCACTAATGGAATATTCACTTGGAGTAACCACCGAATAGGCCAACACCAAATAGCTTCTCATATGGATTGGTTTCTCATCCCCGAATCCCTTATTCTGATAAATTATGCAATTAAAACTACCATCCTACCCTATCATCGATCGAACCACTAACCCATTCACCTCCACAGTGACATTCAAGATAGCCCCAAAAATTGTCCCTTCGGCTTCTTATCCTTCTCATTGACAACTCCTTCTTTCTACTCTAACTTTCCATCCTGGTGGAAGACAGTGGAAGTCAATTCAGGATCCACGATGTTCATATTCGAACAACTCCTGAAGAATATGAAACAACAAATAAAGTCATGGAATAAAACATAATTTGGCAATATCTTTAAATCCAAAAAACAACTTCAAGAAGGAATGAAACACACACAACGATTGATGATTACTTTAGGATGCATCTAGGAGCTAGTAGAGGAGGAAGCCTCTCTCATGGTCCAAATAGAAACTAAAGAAAATCAAGAAGAAATTCTTTGGAGACATAAATCTAGAGTCCTCTTGCTAAAAGAAGGTGAGAGAAACTCAATTTTTTTACACAAGTCAATGATACAACGGAGACAGCATAATAGAATCATCACTCTTAGAGACAATTGAGGTAACAAAGATAAAAATCACTAGGACATTCAATGAGAACTACTTCAATATTACATAACTCTAATGCAAGAACCTCAACCAAATAGAAAGGAGACAATCATAAAGATAACCAAGGATATTCCAAAAATGCTCAACGGAGATCATAATGAATCCCAAATGAGGAAAATTATGATGGAAGAGGTGGAGAAAGCGATATGGGAAATGCCTAAAGTAAAATCACCCCGACCTGATGGATTCACAGTGGACTTATATCAAGCTTGATGGCTAGTAGTAAAGAATGAAGTCTTGGAAGTGGTGGAAGACTCATGAAAATTTTAAACATTTCTCCAAGCCTTCGATGCTACTTTTCTCACCCTCATTCCTAAATAAAATAAGGTAGAAAACCCCAACAAATACCTCCCGATAGAAATATGCAATGCTATCTACAAGATCACATCCAAAATAATTGTGAATAGACTAAAACCCCTCCTCCCCTCCCTAATCTTTCCAGAGAAGATTGGTTTCATAGAAGGAATGCTTATTAAACTATACCTTTCAAAAGCTTATGATAGCTTGAACTAGAATTATATCTTTGGAATCATAGCCTCCTTTGGTTTCAGTGAGACTTTGTTTCTCTGGATAAAATCTTTGATTTCTACGATCTTATTTTCAATCCTAGTTATTGGACCCCCCTCCTTGACCTTATCACCATGCAGAGGAATTTGTCAGGGAGACCTCCTTTCACCCTTCCTCTTCATTTTGATGGCGGAAGTTTTGGGAATGGATATTAAGGGAGAAGCGATGCAAGGGAATTGGAAGGGACTCTCTCTTCATGGAGAAGAAACTATAGCCATGCAGCAACAATTTCTGGATGATACAATGTTAATGGCTACTCCAGCATTGAAAGAATACCTTATAATAAAGCAAGTTCTTCATGAGTTCTTAGAAGCATTAGGGATGGACATCAATTAATAAAAGTCCCAACTCTTCTTCTTCAAAACTTCCCACCCAATACAATGTCAATTAACATGAATATTAGGTTTTCATTGCAACAAGATTCCATCAAAATATTTTAGATTCCCCCTAACTAAGAACTCCTTAAAGAAAAAAGTTTGGGAAGATCTTCTCGAAAGAATCGAAAGAAAAACTGGATAACTGGTCCTTCCACTTTCTTAACATAACTCATTCTTAGCAAGTCAGTCCTCCAAGTGATGCCTATCTAGCATATTTCTGTCATAGGAGGCCCAAAATATATCATAAAAGCCATCTGAAATCTTCACAATTTTTTTTTATGGGGGAGTTGTAAGAGAAAAAGAAATGGGCTTTAGTGGCATGAGAAACTATTTGTTTACCCAAATAAAAAGGGGTCTCAGTATGAGGGATCAAGAAATTCTTATCCAAAAACTTGGAGCTAAGATCTGATGGAATTGGCTAATGAAACCACAAACTCAATTGGTTGATTTATGGAAAACTAAATACTACCAAAATCAATACGTTAGTTAGATTATCAGAATGAACAATTCCCCAATGTGTTCCATCCTCTGGAACTTATCCTAGAACAACCACCCCTTATCCATGGAAATTTTCTTTGGGAAATAAACAATGGAAGGAGGCTCTTTTTGGGTAGGACGCATGGCAAAAACTCCCTCGATTGACATACCAAAATTCCCTTCTCAGTTTGCAATCTGAAATGACAGAACATAACCCGACAAGGGTGGCTCACTATTAGACTACAAAAACAATCCCTAGACACTAGATTAAATGGATCCCCACTCACCTATGGTCTATAGCTTTAGACAAAAACACTTTGGAAGGTTTTCTGGAGGACCTCAACAAGAGGATAGTATGATGCTCTGAACAATAGGACAACCTAAGATGGGGCACCTCAACTTCAGGAAATTTCTCAACCAAAGAAGCTTATGAGATAGCAACAAAGCACACTAATCTCCCTTAAGCTCAAATTTGGAACAACCTCTACAACCAAAACCTTTGAATGAAAGTCTTGACCTTCCTTTGGTTTCTATCTCTAAACAAAGATCTTAACTAGGACAATCTCTACAAATGGGGCTTCATGGGTCCCTCCCAATGCCCTCTCTATATGTTGCAAGAGGAGTCTATAGAGAATGTCTTAAACACTTGTAAATATATATAATACCTCTGGACCTTCTCAGATCTTCTCTTTCACCACTCAAGACGCATCAGACACTCGATTTGAGGCACTTTAGAACTATCGCACTTTTCAATAACTCAAAATTCTATAGTCAATAGGGATTGGAACCTCTTACCTAGATTTCTTACATGGGAAGCATGGAAAGAGTGAAACCGTAGGATATTCAATCTTCAATCCCTCCCTGTGATAGATCTTTGGAGCAAGGTCATCATTTAAATCCAGGAAACTCTTCTGGATCAACTGTGGAAGGAAGAGGATTGGAAAGATAGACCATTTGAGCTTTCTATATTCCAAGCCATTAACCTCAAATCTAATCTTGCTACCTTTAGCCAAAGATCTGTCTCCTCCCTTCCATCTTCAACTTCCCTGTGGAACCCTCCCCCAGAGAGCTTCATCAATATAAACATTGATGGGGCCTCAAAAGGAAACTCAATACTCACAGGGTACAGAGGAGTCTTTCGAAATATCCAAATAAACATTTTGAGAACTTATGAGGGAAAGATGGGGATAAATACCAACAACCCAATGAAACTCTAGGCTTTGGAAGGAGGTATTTTTATTTCGTTGACTTAGTGTTATGCCAAGTGCATTGCAGAAGGAGACTCTCAAATAATAATCAATATGATCAAGAGTCTGCATCATGGATCTCCAATCTCGAAATTATCAAAACATCGAACATTGGAATGCAGCCTCGAGACAAATCAACAAAATCTATCCTCAATTCCTTCTCTCATTGCCATCCATGTTCAACGTTCTTCCAATAAGGTGGTGGACTAGATTTCAAATAAAACCTTAAGGAAAGCAAAAGATGCGTGGGATAATCCTTGAAACCCAATAGAGGATGAGGGTTTTCCTCAATGTGTACTACAATAGCAAGGTAAGACCATCCTCCCGAGGAGACTAATCTCGGGAATAAAACAATAGAGAGGCCATTTTCCCAAGAAGAAAGGGGAAACATTAACAAAAAATCCTCTTTAGAGGTAGCTATACATTGCATGGAGGGTAATCAGGGCAGTTACCCCACTCTGGTAAGGAGGGACACAACTAGGAAAGAGGATTGTTGTCAGATCGGTGGAGAAGACACCTATTATACCAACCTTAGGGATTGCATCCCAACTAGAACTCATCTTCAATAATATAGGAAAGCGTCCTACCTCAAAATTCAAGTAGTGAGAAACTTAATAGGCTCCATGAGACTCTTATCAACAATGCTAGATCACCCTTCCCTGGATGGGGTGCTAGGGGAGAAATTAAAAGGGAGATCTTCCACCGATGTAAACATGTGGGATATTAATGGCACAACTCCCCATGATGAAGACCTTGTTATGCATACCTCTCCTCTAGTGTGTGGTCAATATTATCATGTACGAGCTCTGGAACGATCAGATGGTGGCAGTTGGAGAGACATCAGTCCTTGGAATCTCTCTAACCACAAGGTAGCCCGAGGAAAAGATCCCTTTATAGGTTGACAACTACAACATTTAATGCATGGTGATGCTCTCTAGATGCAAGGGGGGGCTAACCATGTGGCCTCACATGAGTATCCCTGCCAACTAAGCCAAAATGACAACGATCAGAGCCAAGTGGACTCGACCATATCTACCTCAACTCCAAATAGCACTCAACAACAAGACACCAACACCGACACCTTGTATCAACAATTAATGCAGGGACTTTTTGTCAGGGAATTTGAGGTCAACAAACAAGGATCTCCCATGCGTCTTTGGATAGAGGAGGTATTTTGAGGCGTAACCAGTGGGGCCAAGGTGAAGTAACTCCAAATACGAGGTATGAGTTGTCCTATCGATGCCCACACTCACTCTCATATCCTTGATCTCTACCTCTATGATGAGCTCCACATTCCACATGAGGAACGAGACACTTAGATCATTTTTTATGCCTACTATACAACCTAGAAGTTTGGTTCAGGACTTTAGGTCCCCCTCCATTGACAATGGATGGCCCTCTTCAACCCCTCCCTCCATCCTGTATCATCACTCACTTCACGCCCTCATTCGATATACCATGACACTTAGGCATGACTATCCTCCTGTCTTCAGACGCGGATCTAGAACCCGAGATGCTTCCTCATCTAGGGATCAAAAAGAGGGATATCCAGGCTCCAAAGTACAACGAGAGGCCTACAACGCGGGCATAAATTATGATTCAAATACTCCTCATCGTTTCCAGAGAACTCTGGATGAAATTGAAGACACATTCAGTCTCTAAAGGGAAATGATTACTAACTCAGAAGTAGCTGAGACCACAATCCATTGGGTCCCACCTGTTGGTCAAACAAGAGGTAGAGACACCCGCTATTGGAGTACCGTTGAATTATACTAACACATAAATACATTTATCGGGAAAATGCTCCAAATAAGGGAAGATGCTCAAAATATAGTTCAACTCTAGCTTGATTATCTCGACTCGATGGTCAGAGAGATCCTCAGCCACATCCCTTCGACGCACAAGAATTGATCTTATCCCCTAGAAACTCGTCAACAACAAGCAGGTCTCAATGAAGAAAAATTTCAAAATCCTTTGGCCTCCTCGACGGGCCCCCGACCCCATGAAGCTGGCTACCAAAGTAGTTTTGTTTGAAATATGATAGCTAACAATAGACATAGGCTTGGTACTTTTACAGTAAGTCTAGACTATATTATCTTTAATATTTTTTGGATACTACATAAATAGTATATTTGGTCGGATGCTCTATATCTTTGTTGTTGGTCTGGTTTCCCAAGTGACAGGCCAACAACAAGGATTTTTGGTTTTTATGATATGTTTAAATATCATTAGAATTTTGAATATAAATAAAAAAAAATGAAAATATTGTACATATTTTAAAATATAAAAAATATAGTAAAATATTATATGATACATTTAAAAGCCATATTCAACAATGGTGGCGAATTATATATATAAAAAAAACATGCAAGTTAGAATCAACCACTCAGTGTTATACAGCTTTGAAAACGTCTTTCACAATATTTATTCTCTACGTATATGGATGGGGAACATCAATCGACGAGTGGAATACCAAGTGTTTTTAGACTTATGAAACAAGTTCATCTCTTGAGGACTCGACTCTCTCGAGTAGAACATTCTAGTCCCTTATTGCATAGAAAGTATGTAACGTAAAATTCAAAACCCATAGAAGAGTAGTCACATCTTGAATATAGCATCTAGACTATTCCAATTGGTTTTTAATAAGAATTATTTAAAAAGTCTTCATATGCAAATTCGATTTTTTATGGGTCGCATCTAGTTTTCAAATTGGTTTTTAATGAGAGAATTATTTATAGAATCTTTATATGCAAATTCGTTTCTTACGGGTCATGGGAATATTGAGTTTAATATGATCAAAAGGTCGATACTCACTTCGGGTTTCACATAAAAGAACGTTCCTCACAAATGGAAGTAGCCTTCACTATGAATTTTTTAAGCGGATTCATAACTGAACTTATTTTTAACCCTTCAGATATATACATTGTGTTGTAAGTTAAGAGAATCCATCATGTCTGTTTTTTCATGATAAGGGTGGAGAGAGTCTTAGATGGCGAGTAAAATCTTCTCACTAGAAAATATTTTTAAGAGATTTAAGCCATTCAATCCTTATGGGAGGTATTGTAAAAAATAATTAGTTGAAGTTACATATATATAGGTTAATATTATTGTGTAATGGATTATCTTAATTTGGTTTTTCTTTTTGGGTTTCATGTTGTAAATTCATTTAATCATATATTTGTTGTTATGCTGTAATATTATGTTATTTGGTTTTTTTTGTGCTATATAATTGTACATTTGGTTAAAATGAACTCTACATTATATTATTTGGTTTCTTATAACTACTTTATTATTCAAAAGAAGTAGTTTAGTAAACTTTGAAATTTTTTGAAAAATAGAAGGTATGTTATTTTAAAGTATAAAATAACTCTTTTCTTAGATATAGAAATAAATCAAAATATGTATTTTTAAACTTAAAATCTTTATTAAAAAATTAATATGAAATTGGAAAATTAAAAAATTAAACTTAAAAATACAAAACAGTTAGATATGGAAATAAATCAAAATATGATTTTTTAAACTTAAAATCCATATTAAAAAATTAATATGAAATTGAAAAATTATAAAATTAAATTTAAAAGCACAAAACAAAAATAAAAATTTAAAGTTAGTAGCCCACCATCACTATATTTTCATAACATAATTTTATAATAATAATGCAATAAATTTGTTGACAATTTCTGGAAATGACAAAAACAATATATATATTTAATTTTTTACCCAATTTAATATTCGATTATACAAATACTAAAATTTAAAAAAATTACAAATCTATATACTCTAAAAAGAACTTTAAGTTAGTACATAAATTATCAAACACAATCAACTTTAAATTCTAAAGTTTCATTAATCACTATATTTTATAAAATAAAAAATACCAATGAATTTGTTAAACATAAAAATATAGTATGTACTTTTACAAATAGAAAAACATAAAAAACAAATACTCTCAATCTTATTAGTTAAAGGAAAGATTGAAATCTTTTACAATACAATAGACTATAAAATCAAATATCATTATTGATCACAAAAAACTTTATACTATTTTACGCAACAAAATATTTATAATCTTTTACACATACAAAATATAAGAATAAAAGATAACAATTACATTATTAATCATAATTTCAAATCCTTTTGAGATAAATCTTACATAAGAACACTTTTTAAATGAAAAAGGTATAGCTACTTTTTATTTTACAACTCATTTAATAATTATATATTTTCATAATATT
>SNQJ01S0041658.1:22368-33635 GCA_010110895.2 Picea sitchensis | reverse complement strand
CCCTACATGTTACAAGATTTTATGAAGATCATAATTATCATTTAAGTTGTTTTTATTTTACTTATTATTATTTATTTATTTAATTTTTATTTTTTTTTAAAAGGTAGACTAAATTTCACCACTAGCGTAATTTAGACTTAGACCTTACATTTTGTACTGGGAGACAATTAATTAGGGAAATTTTTTTTTTTTTTTTTTTAAATTACTTGACATGATATTTGTCTTAGGGTCATCTAGGTTCGTCCCTTTATCATCAACAATGCGACGTTCCCTTCAGGACACACTAGGTGCTCCAAGGGTTCCACTCACCTCATCTAGTCCCTTTGCGCGATCTGCCATTCAGGACGCACTACGTGCTCCAAGGGTGCCACTAGCCTCTTGACTGACTTGGTAGACATCAATAACCCCTGGAGTCAATACTCTGCTAGGTGAACTTGTGGGAGACTAAGGGATTCTAAGGAATAAGGCCCCCACCTTATTGCATGCCCCTTAGACTCATCGTGAGCGACTATCGCAGTCTTCCCTCACGGCATCGTGGGTCCTCTCGAACTAGGTAATCGTTAACCTACAGTTTGAGCCACAGAGGGAGTGCAAGTAGGTTGTGGCAGGGATGTTGTCCACACCTCTCTCTCAACATCTCTGGTAGTCATGTGTGACCCCTTTACTCCATATGTGAGTCTGGTCGGCAAGCTATCGTCAGCCTGGATCATTAATAAATCATGTCAGAACATATCCATATCATATCATCCAGTCAGATGCACTAAAATCACAGTAAAATAATCAAACCCCAATGGCACACTCCCTGACTTGATCTAGAGTCCAAGGGGTTCCGTTGATGCCTCTGTATCCTCGAGGTCCAAAATCCTGCACAATCAGTAAAACCGAGTCAATAGCACCTATCTAGTCAAAGCGGTAAAACAACATGTCATCAACCCATAATGCCTCATAATCAAAATCAAAAGTTTTAATAGCATAATAATCGAGATCACTTGCGAGCAACTGTCCTCAAAGAATAAGCTCGCTCAGTGTGCCAGAGCGGGATGTTACATACACCCCCTCTTGGTCTAAACTTCGTCCCGAAAGTTTCATAATATAAATGTTGAAATAAAGTGTATCACAACATATGTCTATCTATCAAACAAAAATGGAAACTACTGGCACATATCAGATGCGTCCTCCTAGGTCGTCGAGTGTGGACTATAATTGTCCCACTGGACCTTGACCTGATATACCGTTCAATGTCGTAGATGTCGAACACAATGATCCAATATGCGGACCGGCTTAGCCATGAGTGCCCCCTCATTCGATACCTGCAAGGAACTCATGTCAATAACATGTGTAGGATCACTAATATAATGTCTCAAAGAAGATACATGAAAAACATCGTGCATACGCCTCAAATAATCAGGCAAGGCTAGTCTATAGGCCACGATCCCCTTTCTCTCCACAATCTCAAAAGGTCCCACGAACCTAGGAGAGAGTTTAGCTCCCTTCCCAAAATTGATCGAACTTTTATGCGCTTTAACCCGCAAGAAGACTCGATCGTCGACCTCGTAACTACGGTCGACACGGTGCGCATCAGCATAACTCTTCTGTCGATCCTGCACTTCTTTAATCCTTTGTCTTATTGTTTGCATTTTCTCTTCCATTTCTTAAATCACTTCTGGTCCCACCAAGACCCTATCCTCAAGCCGATCCCAACTCAAGGGAATCTGAAATGGTCGCCCGTAACGAAACTTGAAAGGTGCCATCTTAATAGTGCTCTGGTAACTGTTGTTGTAAGCGAACTCCATTAGTGGCAAAAATTCTTCCCAATGCTTTTGTTGGTCCATTACGTACATGCGCAACATGTCCTCCAAGGTTTGATTCGTTCATTCAGTCTTCCCGTCATTTTTCGGGTGATACGCAGTACTAAATTTAAGTTGGGTTCCCAAGGCCTCTTGGAAACTCTTCCAAAATCATCTAGTGAACACCAATCCTTGATCGGATATAATCCTCTTAGGCATGCCATGCAGCCTCACAATCTCACTCATAAAAACTCTAGCTATGTCAGATGCCTGATACGTCGTACGCACAGGAATAAAGAGAGCACTCTTCGTCAAAGTGTCTACTACTACGAAAATCGAGTCATGTGTCCTTGCCATCAGTGGAAATCCAACAATAAAATCCATCGAAATAACCTCCCATTTCGATTTCGGAATGGAATGTGGTTGTAGTAATCCTGCTGGGTGTCTATGTTCAGCCTTTAACTGCTGACATTCTAGACATCTAGCCACATAGTTGACTATGTCTGCCTTCATTCCCTTCCAGAAGAATAAGGTTCTAAGGTCTTCCCTCATCTTTGTGACTCCCAGGTGAGCCATGTAAACTGCTCTATGAGCCTCGCTCAGGATCAACATCCTCAACTTGTCGTTTGAAGGTACATAGATCCGATTTTTAAACTTCAATAATCCATCGCTATCAAACAAAAATCCTTCAAATCATGGTATCATAATTGTGTTTTGTCCGATAAAACCCTCGACCTCTTGTACCAGTCATCATCACACTGTAAAGTTAGAATCTTTTCACGTAGATTTGTCTGAAGAGGCAACATTGAAAACTTGCGTGGTTTCCGACTCAATGCATCTGCCACTCGGTTCATTGTTCCCTTTATGTAAGCAATCTCAAAGTCGTACTCGCTAACCAATTCCGACCAACGTCATTGTCGCGCGGTCAGGTCGCCTTGAGTAAAAATTTGTTGTAGTCCACAATGGTCAGTCTTTAGTTCAAATTTTCATCCAACAAGGTAGTGTCTCCATACCTTCAAGGCATATACGATGGCTAACAACTCCAAATCATGCGTCGCATAGTTCTCCTCATGCCTTCTTAGTTTCCTCAAAATGTAAGAAATCACTCATCCATCTTGCATCAAGACTCCGCCTAAGGCTTTCTTGGATGCGTCAGTGCATACCAAGAAGTCCATGTCCATGTCAGGGACCTTTAGTATTGGTGCCATTGTCAACAATTCCTTAAGCCTTCGAAATGCTTCCACACATTTCTCGGTCCATACAAACTTATTTTTCTTCTTCTGCAACTCCGTGATCGGACTTGCTATCTTCGAAAATCCCTCGACGAACCGTCGATAGTATCCTACTAAACCCATAAAGCTGCGCACTTTCGGGACATTCGTCGGCACAGGCCATTCCATGATAGCCTCGACCTTTGTTGGATCCACGGCGATGCCTTCGCTGAAGATGACATGCCCTAAGTAGTGAATCTTCGATTGGTAAAAAGAGCATTTGGACAACTTCCCATACAATTTGTGCTCTTGCAAAAACTGTAGCACCAAGCGCAAGTGCTCGTCATGCTCCTTCATCGTGCAAGAGTAGATCAAAATATCATCAATGAATACTTCGACGAAATTGTCCAAGTACTCATGGAAAACCCCATTCATCAAACTCATAAATACCCCTGGGGCGTTGGTCAGTCCAAACGGTAAAACAATAAACTCTTAATATCCTACCTCGTCTTAAAGGCAGTCTTAGGGATGTCATATTCCTTAATCCGTAACTGGTGGTATCCTGAACGGAAGTCGATCTTTGAAAACATCGTCGTGCCCTTCATTTGATCGAACAGATCATCAATCCTCGACAATGGATACTGATTCTTGATCGTGGCCTTGTTTAATTGACGGTAGTCAATGCAGAGCCTCCACGATCCATCCTTCTTTCGTATGAAAATAACAGGTGCACCCCACGGTGACACAGTAGGATGTATCAGTCCCAGGTCTAGCAACTCCTTCAGTTTCATTTTCAACTCTTGTAACTCTGGGGTCAACATCCGATAAGGCGTTCTTGCGATCGGTTCAGTCTCCAGTTTTAGGTCTATGGTAAACTCCAATTCCCTCTTCGACACCATCCTAGGTAACTCCTTCGGAAATAAATCTGCAAACTCTCTCACCACCGAAAGGTGTTCTAAACCTTCTGTTACTCCCTTCTTGTTTAACGCAAGGATCACATAAAGCTTTCACCCCTTTTGCATGCTCTTCTGAAGCTGCAAGGAAGAGATGAACCTCAGGAAAACTCCCTAGTTCCGGCCTACAATCACCTGTCTATGTCTCTCGTCATTGACCAAGCTCAATTGTTTTGTCTTACAATTGAGTATTGCCTCATGCAATTCCAACCAATCCATACCAATCACGACATCATAAGATCCTAATATCATGACGTATAGGTTGACCCTTGTGACAAACTCTCCCAGGTTAAGGACACAGCCCGTAACCTTTTCTCCAACCTTTTGTTTGGCTCCTGAAGCCATCTCCACGAAGCTAAACTCATCCTGTTCGACTGCTTTTAGCTTAATCCTTTTTGGTGCTGCACCAGAAATGAAACTCTCAATAGCACCAGGATCTATCAAAATACTAAGGGTATGGTCAACAATAGTACCTTTCGTCCCAAGAACAGTCGATTGGTTCTCTGCCTGGCGGTTATTCACCATTGCATGAATCCAATGGGCCTTGCCCATATCTCCCACGGTAGTGGGTCTAGCTGATCTGGATGCTCTAGTCCTCTCCATAGGGCAGTCGCACTAGTAGTGTGGCTCCCCACACATCCAACAACCCTTCTTCGGCCCAGTAGTCCTGGTACCCAAAGTAGAAGATGACGACCCACCGGCCTAGAGTCCTGGTTTGTTTTGCTGGATAGGCCTAAACTGCTGCTGCTACGGTCGACGTTGTTGCTGATGTTGTGGTCCCCGATAAGGTGTCCGTTGTTGAGGCATTGGTCGCCGAGGTGTAGTGAAAGTGGATCCCCTCTGGAAGCCACGATATCCTGACGTATGTCTGGCTGGTGTCTGATGCTCCTGTTCTTGAGATGACACCTTCCCTGTTGGTCTTGTTGGGTTCCTGGTCTTACCCCCACTGATAAGCTCCTCCTCTGCTATGAGGGCACTCTGGACGACATCATGCAATGTTTGAGGCATCAAAATCCTAACCTTTGCACGTAGGCTACCATTAAGGCCGAACACAAACCTATTGACCTTAAGTTACTCAGTGTTAAGGTGCAGAGCATACCATAGCAGCTCCATGAAACGTGCCTTGTATTCGGGCACCGTACGACCTCCCTGTTGTAAGGTGTTGAACTCATTGAGCTAACGCTCAATGAATTCCTCTGAAAGGTATCTCTCTCGGAACCGTTCCTCGAACAGTTCCCATGACACCTCTTCAACAGCCATGTTCAGCTACAGTAGGAGTGTCTTCCACCATAGAAGAGCACTCCCCTTCAGTTGAAAGACCACCATGCAGACCTTCATGTTGGAGGTATAATCACGAAGTGCAAAGCACATTGTCATATTCTCCAACCATGCCTCAGCGGCTGCACTATCCGGGACACCAAAGAACTCGGGAAATTTGACCTTCTCGAGTTCACAGTGAATTCTACCAGTACCGACCAGAGCGCACGGTGGAACCTCAGTGGGTGCTGGGGTCCTGGCCTCATATTTTTCCAAACAGCTGATCAGTGCCTCGGACATGCGCTAAAAAGATCTCATCATTCTCACTACATCACCAACTGCTATCTGCTCATGTCTGAGAACCTGCTCATCTCCCTGGGGGTTAGACCCCTCGGGCGTGGATGCTACTGGAGGCGTCACACGCCCTCCCCTAGGACCCCTTCGCCTACCTCTGCGACATCCTCTAACCATTATTACCCGCACGAATACAAGTCAACTCAATTAGTAACATTATAATCAAATTATATCAATGAATGTCGTAGCGATCCCAAGTCACGGGTCAAACCCGCTCTGATACCATATGTAATGAACCTCCTCGTTACGACAACAAGCCTCACATAACAAGTGCAATTTTTTTTTGTGTGTTTGTAGGAAGGTAATAACGACATTATACTCAACATCGCAACACGACGACGAACACAATGCATTAAACTCACACAACAACAACATAACGACTAAGCATATAGGAACACCAAGCACCTGAAAGCAATGTACGACCTTCAACCAATGAAGAATAAGAATGGCTAACCACATGTCCTACCCAACAATGGTTAGGACCTCCATGACACATAAGCAATGCTCAAGCCCAGGCTCCCATCGATTTTGACCATTTAAGGTCTCAAGGATGGCGACTGTTCTGAGGAACAAGGAGGTGTCTACATCCCACCCCAAACAACAAGTCCAAGCCGAAAAAGCTAAATGACAACATCCAGATCATCCATGACACCTCCTTCCACTAAAAATCAAATTTTATAAATCCTTCAAGAATATTTAAAGTTGACCTTATAAAGTATTTTACATAAAGTAGGCATTGAAATATTTGATTACGCCCATATTGAAACAATGTTATTTTATATAAAGTATCATATTATACACACTTACACTCTGAATTGTACATTAATGGAATCCAATGAAGGAATTATCTAATTAAGGTATAACTTGACTACTTACTTCCAATAAAATCCAATCTTATAAGTTTTTCAAAAATATTTAAAAAGTAATTCACTGAACATAAAAATTGACATATCTTTAATAGAATCTAATGATAACTGTAACTTTGAAATCTCGCTTCTAATAAAAATCCAATGTTATAAATCTTGAAGAATATTTTAAAGATACTCTAATTAAACATTCTACTTAATATGAACCTTGAATTATGTTATTTATAGCCCACATTGAAACTATATTATTTATTACAACGATATTTTTATATACATGTAAACTCTAAAAACACTATAATAAAAGGATCTATTAAAAATGATTTCCATAAAACTACAACTGTTACTACTAACTTCTAAATAAAACCCAATCTTATTTTCAAGGAGTTATGCTGAAACCGTTAACCAACCATTATCAAGCAATAATTCGTAAAAAGGCAAGACGCCCAGGTGTGCAAATTCTGTCCAAAAATTAGCAAGACGCACGGTGTGTATGGTTGTCTAAAAGTTTAAGGTTCTGATATAATTTACTTCCATAGAAATAATTGTCATTTAATAATTTACGACAATTCCAAACTGGCATTAATGATTTATTGCTGCTCAATCTGTCATTTTGAACCGTCATTTCAACTACGATTTAAATAATTTATAGCTAAATCAATTGTCACCAAATAAAATTTATGTCAGTTAAAATCCTGGAAACATATATTTCGGAAATATCAGTGCATTGAAAACTATCTGCAGTGTCTACTCGGGCATAGCCAAAAATACAACCAATAACATTGATAATCATTTACAGCATAAAGGTGTTTCCAATTTAGCAAAACGCCGACAACATTCAAGGGAAAACGCAACCACAACTTGAAGGCGAATCGTGGTCATTCCGGCAAGTGAACTCAGTCAACATTTTAAGGAAAAATCAAGGGTAATTATAGCAAGCTATGGAAACATTCTAAAGGAAAAATCGTGGGTAACTACAACAATCAAGTCAACCCTTAAAGGAAATAATCGTGGGTAAAAATTAAAGCACAGATATGTTTCTTTATAATAAAGACTTACTGCGTAAAATTAAAAGTAGGTTCGTTGGATAGAATGTAAAGAATCATTGTCGTCCAAGTAATATCGCTGTCAATTTAATTTTTTTGTCTCAACTAAAATATAAAATTGCTGCCACTCAACGATACAATCTGTTACTATAAGATTTCGACTCACTCTCTATATTTTGCTCGCAGTCTGTAATTTGGTCATTCATCAAAATTGTTGGTTGTTTAAGCCCAACTTAATCACAATCTAAAATTAAGGCATTGCTATCCTGTCCCTCCTGAGGCAGAGATATTGTGAATGGTTGTATGTTCTGAATGTGGAGATACATCATCGTTGGGATAAGTGGCAATGGCCTCTATTAAATACGGTAATGCTGCTAATTCTTGCAACGCCGGTGCGTTATTACTATCTATCAAAAGGGTCTGCCTAATCGTTGTATAACCAATGTAACTAAAACACTGTAAAAACTGTTGGTAAGTAGTTAAGGTGTACCAATACTAAAGATATTTGCAGTAAAACAATAGGGTAAAAATAACTAAACTACTTCGCTGTAATAAACCAAATTGCGGTACAAGGTAACTAATTTGTTGTGGAACTTTTGAGTTTGTTTCCAGCAATAAATCCACTCGAGAATTACAATACATTCATTACATTACATTACATTACCTTCTTACATTATATTACCTTCATTACATTACATTAAGTTCGTTGTCCACGCATTCGCCGTGCCTTATCAGTCAATTCGTTCAGTTTATAATATAACAATTCGCTGAGTTTTTGTAAGAAATTGCAGACCAAGAATTTAATTTATTTTCCATTACCGTACACCGTTATATTGCAAACAAAAAAGGCACAAAACTCTTGTCCAAATCAATGTACCCAAAAACGCAGCCTTAGAATACTTAATTCTTTTTTTTTTTTTTTTTTTTNAGACAGAAAATCAATAAGTCTGCTCGATGCCAGAATACCAAATGAAAAATGCAGGCACGATATTAATTCATTTTTCTAGCCAGAATACCCATACAATGAAGACAACAGTGAGAGAATGCAAGGACCCAATGGGAAGGGTCATGGAATGTTTGCAGGGATAACTAACACTACCCAAGAATTTCATACGTTGAGACACCTTCGCTAGAAGGCGCAACAACAAATTGGCCAAGGACAACAACATAGGTAGATGGTGGATAGGTTCGCCTTCACTTCATCATCCTCGCACAGAAAAGAAGGGCATTTAGATCCATAGGTATTTTAACGCTAAGGCGATGACCATAGATCAGGCTCCTGGCCAACTGCTCAGGCTAGGACTGATGAGATAGGGATGAATAATAAAAACCTCAAGGTCACAATCAACACCATAGGGCAGTCACGACATGTGGGAAAACGAGGCCATAGGAGATGACAACCAAGGAGCTAGGCTAAGAAAATTTCAGCTATCAATCTAAACATCCAATCTACTTACATAATCAACATGCATATCCAATCATAAAACCTACAATGTTCTACCATTCAAACTAAGAAAGTGTACCATTGCATGTTCGCCCGCTCCGATTGGCGTCCCATGCTCCATGCATGTCCTGCTCGCTGACCGTCTAGACCTCACCGATACCTCTTAAACAACACTAGGGGTATTGTTCTCCCCCCTTAGCCCCCCGAGCCGCAAAGGGTCCACACACCTATCCATAGGTTTCATCTAGCTCCCAACTCACCTCGCAAGGCCGAGCTACCACTCCTCTCTGAGTTGGGTATCCCAACTCCCACAAGTAAATCAGTCAAGTCAATATTTCTGCAGCGTAACATTACACAAACAAAGGATGATCCTTCCTCCTTCTCCCTCCTTCATTTTATAGAGTTTCGAACTTCCCATCTTTCCTAAAATCTCATTTAATTAAATTTTTAAAAATAAATTCCTATAAATTCTTTTTCGTACAAGTGTCACCCATCCCTTACATTCCTCCATTATTTAGTTTCTTTAATTAATTAATTATCTTATTTCCCTCACCCACCTAGAGTTACTCCTAGAATCACTCCTAGGTGTCCCCAAATTCCCTTACATGTTTTAAAGGCTTTCAATATTATGAAGTTGCTAATTCATTTTAAAATTAGAAGGCTCTTAAATGGTAGATTCTTTACTAAGTTGACTTACGCTTTTTCCCTTAAGCGCCCCTTTTTCCCTTTTTATGTTACCTCTTTTCCCTAGTTTCCTATTTTTTATTTTCCCTCCTTCCCCTTTTACTTAGAACTAAAAAGGAAGGAGTGGAATTTAACCCCTTTTCCCTTTTATCATTAAATTAGTATATTTTAAATTATCAAAAAGATAAAACAATTAATTCCTCTTTACATTTTATAACCATAGATTTTATTTTTTATGAATAAATTAATTTCTTACTCCCTACATGTTACAAGATTTTATGAAGATCATAATTATCATTTAAGTTGTTTTTATTTTACTTATTATTATTTATTTATTTAATTAATTTTGTTTTTTAAGAGGTAGACTAAATTTCACCACTAGCATAATTTAGACTTAGACCTTAGATTTTGTACTGGGAGACGATTAATTAGGGAAATTGGTTTTTTTTTTGTTTTAAATTACTTGACATGTTATTTGTCTTAGGGTCATCTAGGTTCGTCCCTCTATCATCAACAACGTGACGTGCCCTTCAAAATGTACTAGGTGCTCCAAGGGTGCCACTCGCCTTATTTGGTTCCTTTGCGCGATGTGCCCTTCAGGACGCTCTACATGCTCCAAGGGTGCCACTCGTCTCTTGACTGACTTGGTAGACATCAATAACCCTTGGAGTCAATACTCCACCAGGTGAACTTGTGGGAGACTAAGGGCTTCTAAGGAATAAGGCCCCCGCCTTATTACGCATCCCTTAGAATCATCGTGAGGGACTGTCACAGTCTGCCCTCACAACATCGTGGGTCCTCTCGAACTAGGAAATCGTTAACCTACAGTTCGAGCCACAACGAGAGTGCTAGTAGGCTATGGCAGGGATGTTGTCCACACCTCTCCCTCAACATCTCTGGTAATCGTGTGTGACCCCTTTACTCCATATGTGAGTCTGGTTGGCAAGATATCGTTAGCCTGCATCATCAATAAATCATGTCAGAACATATCCATATCATATCATCCAGTCAAATGCACTAAAATCACAGTAAAACAATCAAAACCCAATGGCACACTCCATGACTTGATCCAGAGTCCAAGGGGTTTCGTCGATGCCTCTTCATCCTCGAGGTCCAAAATCCTAAACATTCAGTAAAACCGAGTCAATTGCACCTGTCTAGTCAAAGTGGTAAAACAACATGTCATCAACCCATAACGCCTCATAATCAAAATCAAAAGTTTTAATAGCATAATAATCCGGATCACTTGCGAGCAAGTGTCATGAAAGAATAAGTTCGCTTAGTGTGCCAGAGCGGGATGTTACAATATGTCATTATGAGGTAGTGTTTTCCACTTGATTTCAAAGTTAATCACATTTTCTTTAAAATGAAAATAATGTAAAAAACATATAATAAATAATAATGAGAGAATTTGTGTAATTTTATGTCTGCGTTAAACTTAAAAATTGTAATATCAACTTGAATATATTTTTTAGATTTCATGGGTCCTAAATTTTAATATAACTAATTTAAGTTAATTTTTAAATTCACTTTAAATAATTCCAAGCAACTTCTTTTAGAAGAAAATTCATATATATGTTTTTATGAAACTGAATATGAAACTTTTATCAATTCCCATAAGCCCTTATTATTTTATCACTAAATAATAATTATATATATTCGAAACTT
>SNQJ01S0041658.1:0-19704 GCA_010110895.2 Picea sitchensis | reverse complement strand
TGATGCCAAGATGAAATGGAAGATGCACCAGATGGATGTGAAGACAACTTTCCTGAATGGTGTTATCGAAGAGGAAGTGTATATAGAGAAACCCCAAGGATTTGAGGTTGAAGACAGGAAGTCTCATGTCTGTCGATTGAAGAAAGCCTTATACGGATTGAGGCAAGCTCCCATAGCTTGGTATGGCCATATAGACAGTTCTTGATGAGCTTAGGCTTTACCGAGAGTAAAGCAGACTCAAATCTCTACTTCAAAATTATGGATAATGAACCAGTAATTTTACTACTGTATGTGGATGACTTATTCTTAACTGGAGAAGAAAATCTCATCGCTGAATGTAAACAGAGACTTGCCGAATAATTTGAAATGAAAGACCTTGGTCTAATGCATTACTTCTTAGGTCTTGAGGTATGGCAGAGTCCATAAAGGATCTTCCTTAATCAAGGGAAGTACACGGTTGAAATCTTAAAGAGATTCGACATGCTAGAATGCAAGTCCATGAATACACCCATGGAAGCGAAGCTGAATCTCTTGGTCGATACTTCGTCAGACTTGATAGATGCCACATTGTATAGACAGATTATTAGATCGTTGATGTACCTGACGAATACCAGACCAAACATTTGTTTTGCATTGAACACCTTGAGTCAGTTTCTGGTAGAGCCCAGACGTGTTCACCTAGTGGCTGCAAAACATGTGATGAGGTACCTTAAAGGTACAATGGATTATGGACTCAACTATGATGAAGATCATGACTTCACATTGAGTGGATATACTGATGCAAATTGGGCAGGAAGCATTGGAGACAGAAAAAGTACTTTCGGATGTTGTTTCAGTTTGGGATCAACCATGATCTCGTGGCAGAGTAGGAAGCAATCCAATATTTCTCTCATCACAGCGGAAGCATAGTACATTACTGCGTGTTCTGCTAGCTGTGAAGCTATATGGCTTCGAAATTTGTTGATTGGCCTATTTGACTTGGAGATGAGAGCAACCGCGATTCTATGTGACAACCAAAGATGCATAAAGATGACAGAGAATCCTTTATTCCACGACAGGTCAAAGCACATAGAGATCCGCTATCATTTCATTTGCGACATGGTACAAAGAGGAGCCTTGAAGATCCAATACATTAGCACGAATGAGCAGGCTGCTGACGTGTTGACCAAGCCTCTATCTCATGTAAAGTTTGAACACTTTTGAGATAAGCTTTGTATAGTCTGAAAGGACCCTCCCTGAAAGGGGGAGTATATATATTTATTCCTTTCTTCAAACCTCGCTGTTAGACGTAAAGCAAGATGAGTCATTTCTTTTGACCTCGCTGTTAGACGTAAAGCATGACACTGTGTGTTCCTTGCTTCTGACCTCGTTGTTAGACGTAAAGCAAGATGAGTCATTGCTTCTGACCTCGCTGTTAGACATAAAGCATGATGTTGTGTGTTCCTTGCTTCTGACCTCGCTGTTAGATGTAAAGAAAGATGAGTCATTTCTTCTGACCTTGTTGTTAGATGTAAAGCATGACGATATGGATTCCTTGCTTTTGACCTAGTTGTTAGACGTAAAGCAAGATGATTCCTCGCTTTTGACCTCATTGTTAGACGTAAAGCGAGATGATGATGTATTCCTTGCTTCTGATCTAGTTGTTAGACATAAAGCAAGATGATTCCTTGCTTCTGACCTCGTTGTTAGACGTAAAGAAATATGTGACTGACACTGAGCTACCAGCTTAACCGCTATGACATTGAGCTAGTGTAGTACTGTGATGTGCCAGCCTAGTGCTGTGATGAGGTATCATTTTTACTGATACATTTTGATGCAGATGATGATGGCATTCTTTTGAGAATGATGATGTTTTCGATGAAGAAAACCTTCGATGACTCGTAAATATGCTAGCCAATGTTTCAAGATTATATTGACGATATTGTCCTCCTGATGCCATTGATGATGCAGACCTCTCTTGCCTGATGCTATTGAAGAAGACCCTTCTTGTTAAGGGGGAGTGTTGAAATAATGTAACTGCGAAGAGTATTCTTATTATTATTGTTATTTTATTATTAAGATTAATCCCCATTGTGGATTAATCATGTCGGTAATTGTATTAGGACCAAATCCCCTTTTGTGGATTGGTCATCGGAAAATTGTAATAGGCAGAACAAGAAGTCCACCCCAACATTTATTATTGAGACCCATAATTAATTAAAGGTGGGTTTACCCACCCAGAGTGAGAGTTCAGCCCTGCCAGTGAAACCCTTTCACACGTTCCAGTCTTGTATATATAGGGAGGCTAGCGCCTCACTTTAACACACAACTCACTTGCTCATTCTCTTATGAGGCAAGCTACAATTACCAGTTGGATAGAGGAGAAGAAGAGTGGTGCATCTCTTGGGGAGGACTATCTGTATTGGTTTGAGTTATCTCTTGAACATTGTATTAGCAATTTATGATAAGGAAGTTTTTGCTAGGTTTTCTTCCCCTAGAAGGTTTCCCAGGATAAATGTTGTGTCTCTTGTGAATGTGTATTTCTCAGTGATCTTGTTCTTATGATGCTTTTATCTAATGAAATGCAAAGAACTATAATAATGGCATAAACATTAATAATGATAAATTTCAAAAGAAAACTCAACACATCACTTGTTGGAACTAAAACTGGGTGGAGAGGATAACAAACATTCCTCCCAATCGCTTGAACGAAACCTAATTGACATCAAAATTTTAATTCATTTACAAAAAAAAAGAAAAATTAGCCAACATAGTCTAAAGTTAAACTTCCTCTGCAATCATACATTAGTTGTACAATGTTTTATTCAATAGTGCATCCCTAATCATATTTGGTAACATAATTCTTGAAAAACATCAATGGCATGCACATAATATTTCCATCTATGGAAATATACATCTATTTACATATGTACTATTTGGAAAATATCTAGCAATGCTAGAACTAAAACCTATGGCAATAACAAGACCATTTTTTTCAATAAGTAATCTCCAAATGCTATACATATTTGGAAAAAAACCATATAAACCATATGTAGAAAAAAACCATAAATTCCATATGTGAACTTGCCTTTGACAAAAATATGCATCTTCATTCATTTCCCTATATATATCATGAAAAGGGACAACACTAAATTTTTTAATTTGTAAATAAAACTTGCAAAATGAAATTTCACAATTCATTTTTGCAAAAACTCAACACAAATATGAAAACTCTTTTATTTTTATGTCCCCGTGTTCCTAGAACCAAACCTTTGCATAATGCCTCCCTACAAAAATGTGATGTCCTCCTGGACCCAAACCTATCCATAATGCCTCCCTACAAAAATGTGATGTCTTCCTCTTGGACCCAAAACTTTCTAAATGCCTATCTACAAAAGTATCCAATTAATGTGGATTTAAAAATTACCCACTCAATATGTATTCTAATTGATGAACTATTTTAAACACATGAACATTCTTATAGAAACAAGGAATTCAACACAATACTAAGATCCCAATATATCATGATAAGTAGAATTTGGATAGAGAGAAGTGGTTTATGTTAGGGATTGATGGAGAAAATTTATGAGGAAGTATGATCTGAAAAGATATTTTAATGACTATGGTTGAGTTATTATGCATGTGTTCATTAACCAATTAAGTAAGCTTAAAGAAAGAGGAAGAAGATATGAGAAGTTATCACAACCCATTAAACATCTACAAAATGAAATGAAGCCATAAAAAACACTAAACCATAACACCAATGTGATAACGAAGCTTGACAATCTCGCCTACGTCTCGGGGCCTTTGTCGCTATGGGTGAGGCTTTCTTATTTCTGTTCCAAGCTCAACAAATACATCACACCAGTGCCAAAAGGTTAAAAACCTGATCTGCTCTTTTTCTTCCATATCTTAAAAACCCAACAAAGGAAACGACACTTAAAATGGATGACTGGAGCTCCCAGAAATGGCCGACAAAGGTGCGCTCCTCAACAACTTCCCTGCATAAAAATGGCTTTGGCTTGGATTTCCTTTAGCATAACGTTGCTATGAATCTCCTCTCATGGCCTCAAGAAGGCCTAGTTTATATAGATCTAGAGTTGGTAACCACCTCCCAACTTCCTCCCAAGATCTGGCCTCAAAAAGCGCCCAATATCTCCCAATAATGGGCAAAATCCCCCAATTCTGCATTAAAATCATAAAAATAATCCATATTCCTAAGTATAAAACCCACTTTGGAGAAAATAAAAGGCTAATACCCTTTCCTTGGGCGCGTGCACCCTTAATATGGTCACATGGCACATAAGGTGGCGAAGCGCTACCCCAAAGGGCTGCGCGTTGGCCCCTAGCCTGAAATAACTAGTTACATTGGTGCACTTCATAGGACCCCGACCCATCATTTGTGCTCGGATATTGGTTATAGCCCTGAGTCTTATGGAACCGGGTATGCTTATAAGTTAGGTCTGAATCTCGTATATTATGGTAATGGAGTGTCCTCTGTAAAACTATGGTTATATATAAAGGTCCGCGACCGGGGGTTGGGGCTAGGCCCCAACCCTTCCCCCAATCTAAATTACATTTAACACACTTATATATTATAAAGTGGATAAGGTATAACAAGCAAGTCGGTGGTGTGTTGGCACTTGGTCCACCTCAAATCACTCCCCTAGCCATAGGTATCGAGTTTGAAACTTGGGGAGACCACCACATTTTTTTCATATGAACTAAATGACCAACCAATGGGTGCCACATGGAAACCAATGTCTGGGCCACATGGCATCACCCTATTTAGCCACAATGTCTTCCACTTGTCAACATGAGATTGTTCCATGTGTAAGTATGCTTTCCCAGTCAGAACTGTACCTGCCACCTATCTTCCTTGTCAGTGTCGTACTCTTCAACGTGTCACCATACATTAGGGCCACATGGCACCTTTATGAGCATGCCACATGTCACCCTTCCAGTGGTGACATGTGTCACTTCCTGGTTGATCCACGTCAGTTGGATGGAATCTGCCAACTGTGTTTCCACATAAGTTGTACATCCATACGAGTTGTACAGTCACCTTCCACTTGGCACTGCACGGATTGTACAATCAACTTTTTTTTGCCTGTTTGGAAAAACGAATAGAACGCGATATCACAAGAATATGATATTCTTTTGATGTAGTTCAAGTTGCATTGGGTTCGTATCGACCACGTCCATTTTGAAGCCATTCTTAGAACATTGTTTTTTAGGCCTTTGTGAGCCCCATCAAGCTCCTGTATTTGAATCTGGATCACACCTCCCCACTAAAGGACCTTTTGGTCCCCAAAAGTTTAATGACTAGTCAACAATCTCAGGATAGGCCACGTGGCTTGTCCTTTGTCTTTGAACTTTTTCCTGTGAACTTCTCTTATCAAGATCAACTGTAACACAATCATGACAACTAACAACATATTTTTATCCATTTGAACCCTATCACATTTCACTGAATCCACTATGATCCATGTAGACAACATTACTAATTATAGCATCAAAAACATGAGTGCAAATGAACTGATATACTTGTAATATTTGCACGACATGAGATTATATTCAATCAAACTTTGATTGATTTTCCATTCAACAATCATTTTTTGTTCTTGCTTAAGATCGATTACTTCATTTGAAAACATTATAAGTTTATTGCTTTCTTGCACTGCCTTATTTAATTGTTCCATTGTTTGAAGAGTTTTATTTTCCTTAACATGATGATCATGAACCACATAATCTTGACTTGCTTTGGTTACTTGATATTGATTCTTTGTCCTGTAGAATATTTCTTTACGATCATATAAGTATGGACTACCTAAGACCATTACACATTCTCTTAGTGGCACTACATCACATGTTACCTTGTCCACATACATAGATCAAATTGAAAGTTTTAATGTGCATTGCTTTGTTATGTTCATTTGATGATTGTTTCTTATCCATTTAAGTGTGTATGGATTATGATGTACTTGTGTTTTTAACCCGAATTGATTAACCAATTCCTCTGATATTAGGTTAGATTGAGATCCACTATTGATTAATGTATCAACCTTAGTGTGTCGCATGATGACCCTGATATAAACCATGTTACTTATATAATCAATTCCTTCACCAATTTTACATGTCATACCAACCAAGGAGACCTTTGATTCGTCACTTGAATCCGATCCCATGTCTATTGGTCGTGTTGTCGTTGCAACTATTTTCCTCCCTTTCTTTTCCTTGAACCACTTTCGCCTCTTCTCAAGATGAAACTGCCAACATTGGTCCTCATCATGCCCCTCTTTCTTGCAATGATTGCAATAGGGATTCTCTTCATTTATCGTCATTACATTTTCCTTTTTTCCATTCCACTTCCTCTTGTCCTCTTTCCTTGAAGACGATTCCCCTAATACACGTGCTTTCCCTACTTCAATATATGTCACTTGAACATAAACCTCATCAAGGTTAGTGGGTTCAAACATGAATAAAATGTTTCTAATATGTGTAGGTAAACCTCCTATATAATTCATAACGGTTTCTTGGGTATGTAGAGGGACATCTAACATCAATGCCATTTTTTGAGATCCATTTGTATACTCTTGCACTGTTTGTCCATTTCTTAGTTTTAAATCTTTCCATTCAATTAATGCCTTTTCTTTATAACCCAAAGGATAGAATTGTTTCCTAAGTGAAAAAATGAAACTTTTCCATGATGTAAATACATTACTAACTTGTTGCGTTCTATTTTACAACTTACTTTTCCACCAGATGAGTGTTGTGCCTACAAGTCTCAATGATTCCAACTTGATTTGTGTGGCCTTATCCTTGATCTGTTGCACACTACAATAGACATCCATCTGTCTGACCCAATTGTCAAGTTTCTCTGCATTAAATTCACCATCATATATGGGTAACTCAAATTTAACATCAAGTTTTAATAATGACATTTCATTCTTATGCTTATGAACATGTTTCTTTGCATTGGATTTAGAACGTGAACTTGAAGAAGAACGACAAGAAGAAGGTGATGATGGAGGTGAAGGAGGAATATGAGGTGGATCCTCTCCTTCTTCACTTTTTCCATTTGAATATTCACCCATATTTGGTTTCTTACATTCCAAGTAATCTTCATAGAAAACCTTCATCATCTCCGACATGGAAAATAAAGATTTTCGAAACTCTTTCTCATCCTGAGAAAGTCCCTCTTTCGATTCCATCTTCTCGCTGTGAGAAGTTCTCTCTCTCAATATAATTAAGGGATTCTCTGCAACAAGATCGCATTCACCACAAAGTATATTTTCCCTGGTTAACATGCAAAACTCAAATCCAAATGTCAAAAAGCTCTGATACCACATGATTTGAAAAGATATTTTAATGAGTATGGTTGAGTTGTATGCATGTGTTCATTAACCAATTAAGGAAACTTAAAGAAAGAGGAAGAAGATATGATAAGTTATCAAAACCACTTAAACATGTATAGAACTGAAATGAAGCAATAAATAACAACAAACCATAACACCAATGTGATAACGGAGTTTGGAAATCTCGCCTACGTCTTGGGGCCTTTGTCTCGGTGGGTGAGGCTTTCTTATTTCTGTTCAAAGCTCAATAAGTACATCACAATAGTGCCAAAAGGTTAAAAAAATGATCTAGTATTGTTCTCCTATGTATTAAGAACCCAACAGAATAAACAACACTCAAAATGGATGATCGGAGCCAACATAAATGGCCCACAAAGGTGCGCTCCTCAACAACTTCCCTGCATAAAAATGGATTTGGCTTGGCTTTCCTTCATCATAAATCTACTTTGAATCTCCTCTCATGGCCTCAAGAAGGCCTGGTTTATATATATATGGAGTTGGTAACCACCTCCCAACTTCCTCCCAAGATCTGGCCTCAAAAAGGGCCCAATATCTCCCAATAATGGGTAAAATCCCCATCTTTTTCAGATAAAATCAATAAAAATATCAATATGCCTAAGTATAAAACCCAATTTGGAGAAAATAAAGGGTTAAGTCCCTCTCCCTAGGCATGCGCCTCCTTAATATGTTCACATGGCACATAAGGTAGCTAAGCTCCAGCCCAAAGGGATGTGCGCAAGCCCCTAGCCCGAAATAACTCGTCACATTGGCACACTTCATAAGACCACGACCCATCATTTATGCCCGACTATTGGTTATAGCCCCGGGTAGTATGGCATCACGTGCACTTATAAGTTAGGTATGAATCTCGTATATTATGGTAATGGAGCGCCCTCCGTAAAGTTGTGGTTATATATAGAGGCCCGCAATTGCGGGTTGGGGCTAGGCCCCAGCCCTTCCCCCCATCTGAATTACATTTAACACACTTTAAATATATTATAAAGTGGATAAGGTATAACAAGAAACTCGGTGGTGTGTTGGAAATTGGTCCTCCCCAAAGTGCTTCCCTAACTAGAGGTCCCAAGTTTGAAACTTGGGGAGACCACAACATTTTTTACATATGAACCGAATGACCAACCATAGGGTGCCACGTGACAGCCCAAGTCTGGGCCATGTGGCACCACCCTATTCATCCACAATGTCTACCACTTGTCAACACAGGATTGGTTCACATGTCAGTATGTTTTCCCAGTCAGAACCATACCTTGCACCTGTCTTCCCTATCAACGTCATACTCTACCATGTGTCACCATATGTTAGGGCAACGTGGCCCCTGTACGAGTGTGCCACGTGTCACCATTCCAGTGGTGACACGTGTCACTTCCTAGTTGGTCCACATCAACTGTATGAAATATGTCAATTGTGTTGCCATGTCAGTTGTATGACCGTATAGCCTGTACAATCAGCTGCCATGTGGCACTGTATAGACTGTACGGTCAACATTTTTTTGCCTGTTTGGAAAAATGAACAGAGAAAAATATTAGGAGCATACGAAGTTTGTTTGAGCTCGTTCAAGTTATTTTGGGTTCGTATCAACGATACCTACACACGTGTACGTTTTGAAGCCATTCTGAGAACATTTATTTTTAGGCCTTTCTGAGCCCCATCAAGCTCCTGGATCCGAATCTGGATCAAAGTACAAGAATCTTGGTTAGGGGGACCAATCCATGATTTGAAATGACTCATAAAGGAATGGCATACCTACTTTTAGTCCTATAAATAGGATTGTGAGAGGCCATATTGGATCTGCTCGTGAAAGCTTAGAGAACCATAAAATGGATTTTTTGGAAATATGGCCATTTGGAAAACATAATCAAATTGACCAAAATTTCCTAATAACATAATATGGAGTAACACATTGGCATGATGACTATTTATGATAACAACACAAAGTTTAAAAAAAGTTGGTGCAAAAGCATAAAAATCATACAATGAAAGGGTAAAATAAAAAAGAAGATATTACAATGATAAATAAACATAAACAAAAGTGAGTCTAAGAAACAACATTGGATATTGTGCAGACATAATTACATCATAATCATTATTCCAACAAGACAAGAAAGTGGAATAACGATAGAGAAACATAGAGAAATTTTCTCATAATTGGAAAACAACCTCAAGTCTAGAAGAACCATAATGATGTTAATTAGCCAAAACTTCTTCCACATTCAAATATAAAACAAGAAAATGTGTAATTCCCATAGATATGGGAAAGGCTAGTTAGAAGTTCCGATACCCATGAAGACTCATCCAAAATCAAACCTAGATTCTGATAATCATCCTCATAACAAGTAAACAATGAAAATGAGGTATTGAATGGTTAATAAAAATGAAAAGGCTCAATTCCTAGTGAAGAATAAACTCCATACAGCATAAAAGGGACCATTTTCATATAGAGCATGAGAAAGAAATCTATGAAAAATGTGTGGTGGTGAAGAATATAAACAAAAATGAAAATTAATTTGCAGTGAGGAGGAAAAAATAATCAATACCCCAACAAACAGTCAATTCCACACAACAAATGAAGGATACATGTAGATGGGAATGTGATAAGGAAGATTACCTAGGATTTTAAGGGTCAATCCCATGGCTAGCCAAAAATATCATTCATGCAAGACATATAGTAAAGGAAAACATGTGTTGTTATCATAAACATTTAAAAAATGCTTTTACAGAACCTATTTTGGAAAAGACTCTACTTGCGTAAGAATGCAAGTATGTGGTCGAGGTAGTATTTTTCAAACTACTTGATAAAGACTTGCTAAAAATAAAATTAAGGCCTCCAACAACCAAAAAGTGGAACATACCTAGGCAAGGCCCAGGGCATTAAAATTTTGTATTTAGCAAGGAATATGTAGAAGAGTGAATTAGATGTAGCCCATGATTCATTTTAGCAACCAACCACACAAAAACACTAGTAAATAAGAAATCCTTAAATAAATGCAGACTCTAAATTCCTACATTAAACAAAATGGAACCATTCACATAGTCTCATTGTAAGTCCAAGTCTTGAATTTAGAAATATATGAAAACTGATAAAGGCTCGATGAGAACTCATAGTTTCATCAGGGTATGTTATACTCATAACAATCGTTACAACCCTTACAGATGTAAATGGCAAGCTGTGAGAAACAAAATGCAGAGAGAGTCGATCTCTTTGTTTCCTAAGTCTAAAAAACAAGAATGAGTAGTGTGGGGAAAGAGGGATATTCCATCAAAAATCTCCAAAAAATGATGTACATCATATCTATTAGTAATGGATTGGATCAAAAATTGTTCTCCCACTGCCCATGCTACATTATTTTCATATGAATGTAAACAAATATTGACCATGATAGTGTTAATGATGGATAAAATTTAAACTCCAAGAACAATACTTCGATTGTTTGTAGTCATTCTCAGGACTTCCATGAGTTTTGAAGGGTTGAGCTTTGCTAGGATAGTACACCATAGAACACATGCATATTAATATGTAGAATTATTCCTATTATATGAAAAGAATAGTCATATATCAACTATGCCGAGGATGAAGGATATTCTAAGGACAACACTTAAACAAGTCAAAAATATATTCCATAATACACTTTCATTTCAGGTTGTAGTGATACATAATACATCGAAGGAAATTATATGCATAAACACATTTCCAGCAAAGAAAGGGTACATGATGAAGCCATAGTGGATATGTTGTTGATGTTGAAATGAAACAATTATAACTCAATTTGGGTATACTTTCATGAACCTCCTTATTTTGATGAAATATTGGAGTGTAATTCCATACAATAAAAAAGTGAAGCTTGTCTCTCCTCCTAAACATTTCCATCTTGAAAACAAATGTCCCAGGTCACCTTCATGAAGAAGATGCATGCAATGAGATAAGAATAGATACATGTTCTTTTTTTGTTTCCAATTTTCAAGTTGAGGATGGTTATTGTAATGAAACAATGAGTAAGTCTAGAGATGATCAGTTCTTTGATGATGAAGTAGTACCCTATGATCATCCTGGTCAAACAGAAAGCCACTCAAATGGTATTCCAAGAAATGATACAAAGAACTATATTGTTAGCATTCATCTTAATGACAATGTTTTTTATCACATGTTCAGAAAGACAGATGATTATGAGAAAATTCATATGGAACAAACAGAGTGTTGGTATAATCATTGTCCTCCTACTTTTGATTCGTTTGTATTTAGGGATGGTTTGAAAAATGGAGTTGTCAATTGAAGGATTGAAGCAATGAAGGAGATGATAAATATGCAGAAGTCATAGTTGGATACATGGTTTTTAAATAGTTTTGATAAAGATAATGGTTCCATAGATCAAGAAGACAATGTATAGGAGGATAGTACAAATCATGATGTTGTTGTTGTTGTTTTAGGTGAAATTTTGTGCCTAGAATTTGAACGAGACAACATTGTTGATTACAAAAATGTAGGCCACATTAAGACTACGATGACATCAATACAAATTTTTTTGTTGATATGGGATATGTCACTATTTTTAAGGAGGATGGGAAACATTTTGCATGATTTTACTAGCTACCACATGGGAGTCAATGCTAAAAATATAAAAGGAAAAATATTTGATAACGGGAGTTTATTTCCTTCCCAAAGAAATACAGAATACCAATATAACAATATTATTCACATACAATGGAATCTAGATTTGTTTTTCGAGAAAAATAGCGCTAGGTCATATATATTCTATTTCAATTCACCACAAAGTTTGTATGATGACCACTAGGAGGAGAGGAATTATGACTTTTACCCCATCATAGGTTTGTTGAAGGAATATGGTGGTAACAATGACAACAAGGAGAAATTAATCAAGGGAGATACCCTTTTTCTCATGAAAATAATATAATATAATAATGGCCCTAGTAATGAAGAGGATAGAAACATTACTCTGAAAAACAACCTCAAGATTTTTCAAATTATGTCTCCACATTATCATGGTGCATACTCTACAAGAAAGGACAACAAAGTGGTTCCAAGAAGAAAAACCACCTATATGTTACCAAGGAGGGAATGAAAAATTGGAAAAGAATGGATAAGAATACAACAACCATATCACATGATCAAAGTGAATATCGGTGGCCACCCACCACTTTCACTAACTCAACATGGTTCTCCATATGGACAGTCTTGTTATTATCTATTGAGATCTTTTGGGTGCTAAACTTCCACGTCCATTTTTAGGACCTTAACAATATTTGTAGACAAGTTATGCAGGCATGGATTTAAATTTAACAAATCTAATATAGAAAATTTTATTGTTTTCTTCAGTCAGATCTTTCAAATGAGCTACTATACATGCAAAACAAAGATTGTATGAGAATGTTACATTCCTAGAAAGTTGATGTGGAAACATAACACCAAAAAATACATTTTGACATTTCAAAACACATTTTGGAGCTTCACCTCATAGGTTTAGGGTTTTATACCTTTGTGCCTATTGATTTATGTTAAAATTTAATCCCATTGACCTCTTGAATTAGACTTTTTTGAATGACGTAGCCGCCATCTCTCTCTCCTCATAGATAATCTACCACCACTCTAGGAAGTTCATCTTCTATGATGTTTCATTATTTCATTCAGGAATGATGTCTAGATCTTCTATGGTGAGGCGGGCCACCAATATTGTAGAAGATATAGTCATCAATCTTGAATTTCAAGATCATGAATATCCTCACCCATATCCAATTGGATTGGTAAATAAGGGTGCAAAGCTTAGGGCCACTAACTAGTGTAATATCAATTTATTTAAAGTGAAAACCATATTCATAAAGTAGATGTACATGTAGTAGAACTTGATGTGTGTGGTTTGATTTATGGAAACCAATACATGTACATGAAGGATTCAATATTCACAAGGAGAGAAAATTAATAATGCCTAATCAAGGATGGGAAGCAGGGATGATTTTAAGAATGAAAATTTATATTAAAATGTAGAAACTTGGGCTAATCTTACTAGTCTTTAATATGAAAAATGTAAATTGTTTGACGATAGATTTGTAAAAGTATTCAAATTTCTAAGGATTTTATATAGTTTCTATAAAAGTTTATCGATTTTTAAGGTAAAATAATTTTATTCTATGGAATTTGGGTTAATCATTTTTACAAAAAATGGAAATTGACAAATATTGTTTTGGGAAAAACCTTGGAAAATTAGCCCATTTGCGAAATTTAGCCCCTAAAATCATCTATGATGGGAAGTCCTTCATCATCAATCCACACAAATTCAAATCCAATATCTTTCTCATAAGTGCTAACCATGCTAAGAAACTGATTAGTTATAGTAGGAAGTTTGTATTAATCTTCTTAAGAGAGAATTAACTAAGAGATTAATTGGTAAAAAAAGAGTATCTCTAGAGGGATGTACTAATGAGCATAAAAATCCATTGGAGGATCTTTTGTAGGTATAGAGATGTTCTAGGAGCCCAAAGTGTTACCACTTAAGAGAGAAGTGGAGAATGAGATATATGTTTTCATAAATTCCCATTGTTAAACATTGGTTGTACAAACAATCCATCCTTGAAGCAAATGAAATGAAGAAATATTTGCAACAAATATTAGAGTAAGGAATAATTTAACCAATCACCTAACCTTTTGGGTCACATTTCATCATAGTGACAAAGAAGTATGGGACTTGGAGAATGTTTATCAATTATTAATAGTTGAATAATATCACCCTAAATAATTGATACCCTTTTCGTGATATCAATGGCTTATTAGATCATTTATAGCATGTCGAGTGCTTCACTACGCTGGATATAAAATAGAGATACCACCATATATAAATTAAATAATAGGACACCTAGAAGACCACCTTCAGTACAAAGTAAGTTCTATAAGAATTGTTGGTAATGCCTTTTGGTTTGTGTAATGCACTAACTCCATTTCTTTGTTTGATGAATGATGGATTTCATCCATTTCTAAAATACTCTGTAATATTGTACGTCGTTGATATGATGGTTTACATATCTACATAGAAAGAGAATATCTCACATCTCATGCAACTGTTAGAGACCATGAAAAGCATGAACTGCTATCAAACCTAAAGAAATGTGGATTTTTTTTAGCAATCATTGGTGTATTTGGGGTATGCGATACGTGGATGTGAAATCAAGATAGATCCTACGAGGATGGAGGTCATTCTCAAGTGGCCAACTCACTAATTACATTGAGGTAAAGTAACTCTGTAGCAACTTCAGGATCGAGATTCTCTTACCTTTTCTTCGGGCTGAATTACATTCCATACACATAGAGGCACTTAATCCTTTAGATCTCTTTATCGTTGGTACCAAGATTTCCTTGTAAATTTTGAACCTTCCATTTAGCTCATTATTCTCCATTTGTTTTCCACATGACCAATTTCTATAACCAAGGGCTAAAACTCATCCGTCAAATCTTTCTAGTATAATGTCTTATCCCTTTACTCCATAATACCATAGTCTATGACAAAAGGTATCAATTTTGGGTGCTAAGATTCTTAACCATATGTCCACATGTTAAGAACTACAGGGTCATGTGCTTAGGTATGTGATCAATCCGATCTGTTGATATGGATCTCAGATCCTTTCTAGACCATTGGTTGTTCTTAATCAAAACTTGACACAAATCATGGGAAACCATGAAACCTGACGTGATCTTGACGTATCTCGGCGTTGGTACGTGGTGACTTTCACACTTCCCAACTACCAAAAATCCCTCTATCTGCAATCCACCATAATGAGAACCTTTGATATGAAAGGTCCACTATTTAATCCCCATCGTCCAAATATTACAAAGGCTTCCACAGGAACCACATGCAGAACTCTAAGTCAGAACCTTGAATGGAACTACATCAAGGAATAAATAGATGCCCAAAATTTCGAGCACCATACCACAGGGTATTATACCTCCTTGTGTTAAGCTCCTCGTACCTTGGTGATATGCATAGACTCCACATAATCAATCTACACTCTCGATCAACGGTCAAATCTAAACATGTGGATCCACTTTTTATATTTCAACGATATCGATTAGAGCTTGATCACCATCGATCTTATCGTAATCGACGATGGCTCTTTCTTTCCTCTATAACACTTCGCCTTGCCATTCCATCTTATAACATTACACCACGTGTATCGAACCGCCAAATCACCGAACCTCATGACCACAGGCTTAGTCAAATGTCAAGCTAATGAAAAATCACCGAGAGATGATGCTCGCTATGATCGAGCCATCGATCTTGTGGTGTGATTTAATCATGACCGGCCACTCCAATAAAACAAAAGAAACGAGAATCTAACAGCTTGGTTCCAACCCTGGAACTACTATGTGCACATCCTTTACTCTGTACAATTTATGCACAGATTTCAACAAATCAATAACACAGGAAAATGCCGAACGATCTAATCTTTCGTTATATCATTGAAGGAAATAAATTACATACGAAGGCCCATTCCTTCATGGTATTTGAGACCTCTGCAATCGACCCTTTTCACACTCAATCTCACACACTTGCTCCCCTCTCTAACTTCTGACTCGTACAAAAAAATTCAATATATTTTCTTTGATTTCTCAGATAGCTCACATCCTAACATAAATAGAGTTATCTATTTACAAAATCCAAATCTCAGAACTTTCCCTAAACTCTAGTAACAACTCAACAACTAGCAAACAAACTCAACCAAAATGTCTTCTAAAGACAATTCAAATTTTTACAAACTTAAATAAGAAATTAGGGAACCAACTCCCTTGGTAAATGTGGTTTTGACCTATGAGGTCAATTCTAGAACTTGTTGTGAGATGCTCCTACATCATTTGCAGTGCATCCAAAATATAGGCACCACCAAATAGATAGTTGAATATTTGCATAAGTTATAGTTAGAAAATAAAAATTATGATGTGAGTGGTTTATCCTGAGATGTTGATGGCTCACGAAAACTCCAATTAAAATCTCCAATTGCTACTTTAAATCTATCATAAAAGTACTCAAGTTGTCCCAAAAATTTACAATATTCCCATGGATAAATTTTACCATTAGCTGGAAGCTATCATTGACAACAATAATTTTAAATTGACAAGAATTTAGCTATCATTGAAAACAATAATTTTAAGAAATACATGGTGTAAAAAGAATTCATTGAACACTTAAGTGTCAAGTGCTTTTGTCATGTAACATTTCCTAGCTCTAATCCCTACCGTAACCTCAGGAGGGATACGGAAAAAAGGAAAGACAATAAGAAAATGATCTACAAGAACGTACGCGAGAAAACTATTGTAATCACAATTGAAGTCAAGTTTTTAAGGGATCTTACCATACTTAAAGTGATCCCGCTTTCCCCAAACTATTGCCACCCTAGTTGCAGTAACTCTTACCAATTGTGGAATATGATAACCATTAATGACTCTCATGGAAATTTTTTACTCTACTTTTAAATAAGCAGGACGAGTGACTCTCTGGTTCTCGTCGTTCTTATGATGTCATCGCATAATATTCAGCGACGAGGAAAACTCCTTTGTTAGCTTTTCTTTAGACAGAGAGTTTGAGCGAAAGGACTTTTCCCCTAGACGCTTGCACTGAAGTTTTGAATTAATGGGAAGTGATGAAGAATTCACTTTTTCGCTCTTGCTGTATTGAGCAATTCAAGAAAGTGAAGACATGGACATCTTTTCCGGCCAATTCAAAGGCAGCGATGGGATACATTGGTTAAAAACCCCTCCTTTTCTAAAGAACAGAGAAGCAAACGAAGCCCCATAAAACATTCACAATAAGATGCCTAGATAGACCGTTCTATCTTTTCCATCACATCTATAAACTTTTGTTTTTCACACGAACCAAATAATATTCTCGTGTATATCTCTTCATCTGTTATGGTGGTCACATGTAAGACCCACGCTGTCTCCAAAAGTGAGATTCTGAACCTATGCGTAGTGTGGCAGAGAACCACAAGAGAAGAATGATTCTTCACACTCATAGAAGCGACAACTAACTATTGTTCACATCGCTTTAAATTGGTCACAACTCTTTTCTTCCAACACATCTATAAACATCGGGTTTTAACACGAGGCCATAATCTTCCGTAGGAAACGCCATTGCCTTTTATATATGTTCATTTGCAAGCTGGACACTTGTAAGCTTCACGTATTCTCCATGAACTAAGCTACTTATGAGATCCTGGTGGAATTTTATAAGTAGATAAGGATAAAAATGATTCTTCACAATGATCCAACCTTTCGAAACTTCCTAAACAACATCAGCGACGATACATAGTGTCATCCACCATATCTGAAGGTCATGCATTAAACGCGGTATAAAATTAGGATTCAAATACCTGAAACTATGTTATGTAACAAGAGTTAGAGAAGATGGTATAAAATATGATTCAAATACTTAACAGCGTTAGTGAAGATGGTGTAAAGTATGGTTCAAATACTTGAAACTATGTTATGTTACATGCGTTATCACAATAGAAGGCATTAACATGCAGACGGAATTTGAAATACCGGAGGAATACTTTCCATTCTGTATGTTTCTTCTCTCTATCAGATTTGGGGACACTAGTCTGCAAATTATAACGGCCCTTTTCAGAGGTAATTTCTCCTGATGCTGGTCTTTAGCTTCTTTGACTCTTGAAGGGGGCGTTTTATGCAAGAGAGGTACGCGCGATAGATTAATCTTTCGCTTCTCTTCATAGAAATTCCACCCAAAACGGGCCTACTTTACAGTGGAAAGCAATCACTCTGCTGTTTTAGATCTGCACTCTTCAAGTGGGGCGATTTATGATGGAGGTCTCCGTGGTGGATTAGGGTTTCGCTGCTGTTCATAGAAATCCAACCCAGTCGAAGGAGGGAGGGAAAACAGGCCTACTTTACTGTGGAAAGCAAAAATACAGAGCTGTGCCTTCTTCTAGAACCCTAATATACCAGAGCAGCTAAAGGAAATAATATCCGCTGAATCTGATCGTGAGCATGAGAACAGGAACCAATTGTGGCAATGCAGGGAGCGGAGGGCTTGATTAAGTGTAACTGCTCGAAGCCATTTGAGACCGACATTGAATAAAAAACTAGATATGAAGCCAGAGACCGACATTGAATAAAAAACTAGATATGAAGCCAAGGGAAAGACACCCAATAAATGAAGTTCTTCAAAAGGCAGTGCCGCTGCAGCTGCATATTCAACCACAAGCATGTCAGCAACAGCGAATGGTTCCGTGGGCTATGCGACAAAGCCGTTTCAACAGCAAAATTAGCAGCATATTTAACATTAAGCATGTCAGAAACAGCGAATGGTTCCGTGGGCCATGGGACAACCAGCAAATACATCTACATCGAATCCAGTTAGACGAATCTCATGGATGGGGCATTTAAAGAACTACATAGAATACAATGAAAATAAAATCATGTTTGAGAAAGGGTAAGCTTGATAAATTGTGAAGCAAGAAATGCAGAAATGCAGAGAGAAAGAATAGAACAGAAAACAATATATTAGAATATAAGAAGAAGAGTACAAAACGAGTACATGAAGAAGATTATGAAGAAGTAAATACTATGCAAAGGAAAATAGCTGAGTTAAATAGGCTCAAGCAAAACAAGAATAGAAAGTACAGCTGGCCAAGACAGCTGGCAGTGTACAGTCAACCTCTTGAGGTTACATTATATTTAACACTCCCTCTTAAACTCAAGAGTTACAAGCATCAACACTGATTATGCCTAAGTGTTGTCTTTGAAAATCAAAAACCGATTTTCCCAGTGGATTTATAAAGATATCGGCAAGCTGATTTCGAAAACCACAGAATTGTAGTACAATATCACCATGATTGACAAGCTCACGTATGAAATGAAAACGAGTGTCAATGTGTTTGATTTTCTTGTGAAACACATGATTTTTGGATAGAGCAATTGCTGAAGTATTGTCATAGAAAATAGGAGTTGGATCATTTTTTGTATGTGACATATCTTTCAATATTCTTCTTAGCCACACAGCTTGACAGGAAGCTGAGGTAGCAGCAACATACTCTTCCTCTGCAGAAGATATTGAAACAATTGGTTGCTTCTTTGATGCCCATGAGATCAGGTTCGTGCCCAGTTGAAAAACATGTCCAGATGTGCTTTTCCTGTCATCTAGGTTGCCTGCAAAATCACCGTCTGTGTAACCAGAAAGTTGATCACTATCAGATTTAGTGTACCATAAGCCAAAATTGAGAGTTCCTGCAACATATCTCAAAATTCGTTTCACCATTTTCCAATGAGAATCTTTTGGGAATTCCATGAATCTGGAAACAAGGTTGTCTGCATACATAATGTCAGGCCTAGTTG
>SNQJ01S0041657.1:147274-164176 GCA_010110895.2 Picea sitchensis | reverse complement strand
AGCTCCGAGCACCCTGTGACAGTTAGCTTTTGAAGCTTTGTCGCCTGCTCCAGCCCCCTGATTCTCTTCAGCTTTACACATCCATCTGCCCATAGCTCTTCCAAACATACCAATGCGTCCATACTTGGCAGCTCTTCTAGCTTCGAGCACCCTGTGACAGTTAGCCTTTGAAGCTTTGTCGCCTGCTCCAGCCCCCTGATTCTCTTCAGCTTCACACATTCACCTACCCGTAGCTCTTCCAAACATACCAATGCTTCCATACTTGGCAGCTCTTCCAACACGGAGCACCTATAAATAGCTAGGAGTCGAAGCTTTGTCAGCTGCGCCAACCCCTCCATGCTCTTCAGCTTCACACAATGTATTGCCCACAGCTCCTCCAAACATACCGGCAGGTGCAAAGATCCCTGCAAAAGCAGTTCACCCGTTTCAGCCATAAGAAAGAAAGATATTTAATAGCTACTAAACATACATAACCTTTAGCATTCTTTCGAGAAATTGTGGTGCGGTAACAATAGCTATTAAACATACAAACGTTAATACAACAAATTTCTACCTGTGATTCGCCTTCCGTCTGCCACAAAGTGTTTAATACACTCCCCGACACTCTTAAAAACCTTAACTTCTTCATTGAAATCCCAGAAGGCAAGGAAGAGTATGGACAGTTTCTCCAACTTAGCCATAAGATATTAGGTAACTCCACCGTCCTCAAAAGGCATTCACCTTTGGTACTAAGAATTCGCAACGTCCTCAAAATGCTTTGTGGTAGAGCATTTTGAGAGTCAGTAACGCTAATAACATCATCTTCATCATGATGCATCTGAATTCCCCGCACAGTTTCCTGTCCATTGTTGAAAATCAAATCGATCGTTATTATTTGTTCATTCGACAATTGATGCCATACTTTCATTCAACAACCTATAAATGATAAAATCACTGAACACTTACAGATGGTTGATGTGACAAATCTTCAATGACCTCCTCTGTCCAACGCCAAACACGACGCGGCGACGATTCGTCGGCGACATCTCTCCCTAATTCTTTTAGGTGGTGATGCATATGTATCACGTTGTCACTGTCCACTTCCACAAGACACTTGTCTTGTAGATTTTGAAAGCCCCGCCTTCCTCCTTTCCAGCCCGATCCATTCCATACGCTTATGACCGTATTCCTTTTTTCACCTGTGAAAAAACATGCAATATCTAAAAACATCTGTTTTTCCTGTTTAGCGAGGGCGTCATAACTAATTCTAAGCCTTCCCTTTATCTCACTGGGAAAACTCTCCAATTCCTCTTTCCAGTAAGATATGTCTCTTCCATAAAGATTTGCCCCGAATACTTTCAAAGACAGCGGCAATCCATTACAAGTTTCTAAAAACTTATCTACGAGGTCTTCGAATCCTTGGAGTGGATAGATTTGGTTGAAGGCATGGGAGCAGAACAGCTCTCGGGAGTACTGATTTTCAAGTCCAGTTAACTTGTAAATTGATGATTCTTTTATTTTTGAGCCTTCGAGAACATGCTTATCTCTAGATGTAATCACTATTAAGCTACCTGAGGGGAGATCAACAGGCAAAAGTGCATCCACTTGACTCTGATGGTGTACATCATCTAATATTACTAAGATTTTAGACACATTGTCTACATGACTATCCATTGGCTTATCCAATCCAGTCGATCTCTGAAACGAGGCATTAGAAAATTTGAGATGCTCTATGTCCTTTTTGAGCATCCCTGTCCCTTCATCAACAGTGTCTATTCGTTTATCCAATCCTGTCAAACTCTTACTAAATTTTCTCTGCATCGAAACTAAAGAGTCTTTAATTGCATTTTCTCTGACGTCAGATAAAAAGCAGTTTATACGATAAGCTGATTTTTTCCTATTGAAAAATTCTTTTGCCAACGTGGTCTTTCCGACGCCACCTAAACCCCAGATCCCCAGTATCAAAGCAGTCCCGCTCCGCTGCTGCGGCAATAGGACTGTATCTTCAAAATCTTTCAGTTTCTCATCTAAACCTGTTGGAAATTTGGCCACGTGCAAGTCTGGCTTTTTCATCCTTTCTGACATATGTTTAACCAGCTCATCCAGCAGCTTCACCTCCAGCTCCTCGCTAGTTATTCATAAGAAAACAAATAGAACTAGTGAGAAACGAACTTCTATTTCTATTTATCGAACATAAAATACTATCATATAGAGAGGGAAGGTTTGAGTTCTCACCCTATATCGCATTCCTTCAGCTCGAAACCGCTGATGTCTGCAACCTCAGAAAGTGCATTTCTCCAATTTTCAATAGTATTGGGGTCATATCGCGGCTTCCCGTCATGATCTCTCTTCTTTGCCAATCTTTCTAGGGCTTGAGCCTAAATTCCATCTTTGCTCCGCGTCCACCGAACCTGAGCGGGCTTGACACCGTAAAACACAGGAATGATAGGAACCATCTTTTCCCTGTGTGACTCCAACATCCATAAGAGCTCATTTAGGCACCAAGTTGATTCAGCATATCGGGCAGACAAGATCGCCACATGGACTGAGGCGGTTCTGATAGCGTTTTTTATTTGAGAAGCAATTTCATATCCCGGTTGCATCTCGGGCTTATCCAGAAAGGGCATCAATCCGTGGCCAAGAAGGCGAAGGTAGAGAGACCGGGCGAAGGTTTCCTTCGTATCAACGCCACGATGACTTAAAAATACCTGGTAGCACTGATTGATGTTGGAAAAAGCAGCGGTGGAGGATGATGCAGCCATTGCAAATCGAAAAACAGAAAACAAAATGGTAGTGATTGTCGATGCTATGGACGCAACTTGCAGAGGAGGACAAAAGTTGGGGTTTCAGAAGCACTGAGAAATTGTGGCATCGTATGCATATATATATATACCATATATATATATATATATACTAAACCGGTATTCAACTGTAGTTTAGGCGCGGTTATTGTATTTTATAATTGGAATAGGTATTTTGTGATTAGTCAAAGAGGGAAGTTGAATTAACTAAATTTGCATGGGTGGACATCACATTTAAAAAACAAAACTTGTAACTAAATTCACATGAGTGGACGTCACATTTAAAAAAACAAAACTTAAAACTGATACATAAATTATTGCATTAACTCCATACTCCTCCATCATTTCTCCATCTTTGTCTCTGCATATTTTTGACAGAGAGTTGCTCAAGTTCCATGCCATTCAATTATTTATTTGCAGAATTTTTATATGTATCTTCTATTGATGGAACTGGTCTTCTATTGGATGAATGAATCCATGAAAAGTGGGAGGATATGATAAGGAAGTGGTGTCATGTTTTCACATCCATGTGGTATCCTTCAGTGGGATGGAGAGGAACGATGAGAGGTTGAATATGAAGGCCCTCTGATGAAGCTCTCTGCAAAAGAGGATCAAAAGGGATTTATTTTGAGGAGTTGTGAGGACCATTACAGAGAGCCAATGGGAGGCAAGGGTGTGGGTGAGATCGAGCATGGAAATCATATGGCCCTTTGCTGGGGAATGGGAATACAAGAATGTGAGACCTTTTCTCCATGTGCATTGCAATTATAGTCCAATCAGGTTCAGTTTTAATATTTGAGCTCCATGTTGGGTTTTTTTGGCCACATGGGCCTCCCATGGAGTAGGGCACACCATGATTTTAGCTTCGCCAGTCCTAGTTTATTCTAATTCCATTTTTTTGTCATAGAGTTAGCGTCAGTTTTGTAATGGTATTTTATGTTTCTAAAGACAAAGTCTTAATTAATAAAGTTTATAAAATAGTAGCTAGATTGGGGTTGGGTGCCTCCTTGTTTTGGGCTACGTAGAATTTTTTTTTATGCTTTCAGAAACATTATATGTGGAGTTGTGTCTCCAATTTGGAAATATTTCTTTATTTTTGTTTCATCTCCATTGTAAAAGGAAGCTATTAAATCAAATGCAAGGATTGATGGTGTTTGTTCCAACTTCTATTGTGTATCTTATCTGAGTATTTTACAGAGATCTGAGTTCTCTTGTTGATTCTCTCTCTTTGTGGTGGATCAATTGGTATCAGATCCTAGTTGATGCCCTCAGAGCTTCGGAAGACGCCATCTGGTTCAATTTTTTTATTTTTTATTTCTGGGATTCCACACCATAGTTCTTGAGCTAGGTGTGCTCTTTGAACAAGAGCGCCCTCAACATTATTTATATCTTTGTCAAGCACCCTCCTCAAGGCCATTTTCAGTTTAAGTTTCATATTCGGTGGATGAATATTATGCCTCTACGGCAAGAGACAGAGACTGAATACTCAGCAAACAACATGTCCTCCGTAACACAAGATTTAGCAAATGTGCTCCATGAGCTTATTCGCATGCAACAACGAAAAATTCTAGTACCAATGCAGTTGGATACTTGTATCCAATTGCCAAAGTATTCTGGTCAGATGAATGGAGAAGTTGTGGATTCTTGGATCTACTGTCTCTCCGCGTATTTCCGCACTCACCCATATCTAGATGAAGAGCGAAAGTTGCATATTGTGAGTCTTCAATTTGAAGGCATGACATAGACATGGTGGGGCATGCAATTAGAGAGCTAGTCTTTCTTCCTAGAGTTGGGCGAAAACGTCAATCCACAACCGCAAATGATCACAACCTGGGTGGAATTTTGTCAAGGCCTTCGAGATCGGTTCTATCCCTCAGGTTTTCATCACGCTTTGCTCGCTCATTGGCTACACCTTAGACAACTACCTAATCAAGTGGTTCAAACCTACATAGATGTATTTTGCAAGCTTCGCCTCCAGCTGCACGTATCTGAGCCTGAGGAGGTATTTATTATTAACTATAATTTTGGTCTTTTATTTTCGCTAAGACGTGAAGTGCATTTGTTTGACAGTGCATCCTTGGATAAGGTGTTCCTCAGAGTCTTGGAGGTTGAGCAAAAGTTGAATACACATCCTCAATCTAGGAATCTATTTCCCTGTCCTACTCCCAATAAACCCAACGTATCCTCATCTTCTCTCCCTCCCCTTGCAACCCAAGGATCACCCACCAACCCCTATGCTAATTCACCTCAATCCCACAGTTCCAATATTTGGTGCAATTTCCATAAAACTAGTTCACACTCCATCGTAGATTGTCGCACCGTAAAGAATCAAAATACCTAAAAGACATTGTTAACAGAGGTGGAACCTGAAGTTGGAGAAGAATATGTTGACATGATCTCCCTTGATAATTCCACCGAAACATACCCTTCACCGGTGCTAATGACAACGAATAATCCAACCTCTTTGTCGCCTCCTCTCTTCACTCACAATTTCCAAATCAAAAATACCATCACTACTCTCATCCTTGATAACGACAGTCAAAAGAATCTGGTATCTCGTGAACTCATCCAAAGTCTGCAATTACCTACTAATATGCATCCCAACCCCTATCATCTCGGGTACACGCATCCAAGCCTCTACACAATGCGCGATCACCTTTTCCATAGGACCATTTCATGATGTGGTTCCCTGCAATGTTTCCCCTTTAGATTGTGCAGACCTTTTACTAGGCATCCCATATCAACAAGACCACCACGATGTCTATCATGCAAATACTCATCAATATCATCTCCACCATCAAGGATGCACATACATTCTCACCTCATCCAATCGCCTGTCTTCGCAAAAGCCTTTGAGTTCCCTTAACGAATGTGTCACTCTCTACCTGGTGTGTCCCATCAAACCTGATAATCTGACTAATATGGCCGCTCCCGAAATGGCACCCCTTCTCAAAGAATTTTTTGATGTCTTTACCAAACCCACAAGGTCTCCCTCCTCCAGATCTATTGAACACTCTATCGAACTACTTTCGGGTGCTTCCTTACCCAATGCTCCAGCCTATCACTTAGCCCCTCATGAATTTAATGAGATCTCGCTCAAATTCTTGAATCCGGACATATCCAACTGTCCTCTTTGCCATTTTCTACACTCGCTTTCATCATCCCCAAGAAGGATGATCCTGAATGGTGACTAGTCACTGATTACTGAGTGATCTAGGGGATCAAATTTTGTTCAAAAATAAAAGTGCTCGAAATAGCTTCAAAACGGACATGTGAATAGGCCTCGTAGTTACGAACCCAACGCAACTTGAACGAGATCAAACAGACGTCGTATGAACAAGATATCACATTCTGTTCATTTTTCCAAATAGGCAAAATTTTGTTGATTATGCAGTCCGTACAGTTCGTACAGTGTTGACGTGGAAGCTGATCATATAAGATGTATAGACATATAATGACATGGTAGATGCGTTGGCATGGTGACTGGGCAAATGTTGGCAGATAGGTGGACGAATCATATTTTTACACGTGTCATTTTATTGGGCTAATGGTATGGTGCCACGTGGCCCAGTCGTGGGCTGCCACGTGGAACCCCTCCAGTGGTTGGTTGTGGTAAACGTTATATGACTCCATATGAGTCGAACCCGTGACCTCTGGGCGGGGGGGGGAATTCTTTGGTAGGGCTAGGATACCAACTCACTCGTAGTGTTACTTAATTCTTATGATTGAAATTAATTATTTGAATTGAATGGTGGGTTCGGTCGGTGGATTAAAGGATCGGGGCTAGGCCCCAGCCCATGGTCCATAATAAATATTATATGACCACCACATAAACCTTAGGCAGGCGCAATCCACCAACACTATCCCCTGGCTCTTTCACATATGACCTTTGCATATATCCACTCCTCTAAACCTTGGCGCGCGCACAGAGCACTCCAACTTTAGCCCTCGTTTTGGTATAGCTCGCGGTTTTTAACACTTACCACATGTCCACTCCGCTACCCCTTTGCACACTGAGCACTCCGGTTTATCACGCGGTTCTTGTAACCTCACCATACGACCACTCCTTTAGACATGGCGCGGGAACCTCCAGCGTATAGCCCGAGTTTGAAACCCCCAGTTTTATCAATGCCATGCGACCATACCTTTAACGTTTTGGTGCGGGGGGTTAATACTATTCAACGGGAAGTGTGCAATGTGCCTGCCACTCGTCAGTGCCACACTTACTCATGCAAACGGGTCCTAGATAGGTGCTAGGACGTGGCCATATGGCCCCCCATGCGACCAACACCCCCGCTCTAAGGGGCACTATTCATGCTAATTGTTCGACATAATGCCTGGTTTGCAAGATGCATGCGTGTGCTGGGTTTTATGCCCAAGAACGTTGTGGGAGCTAGGTTGGTCATTCATAGGTGTGTTTTGGCAAGCAGGCACAACAAGCTTGAAGGGAAAAACTTTCAGGAGGTGTAACTTCTTCAATTTTTGGCCAAACCAAGTGCCGAAAAATCCTAGCTAGGGATTTTTGGACGTTCTGAAGCCATTGAAGCCATCTATTTTCTATTTTGAGCATTGTAAGAGAAATTTCTAAGCATAATTAAAATAATCCAAGGGAAGCTGGACCAGGAGATGTAGCCCAAGAGAGGGGTGAACTCTTTTATCATTTGTTGTGTTATGTGTTCATTATTGATGGTTTTTATCTGTCTGATATGTTGTTCATGCTTAAGTAAAACTCACTAAATTTATGTGTTAGTAACTTGATCCAATTACCCAAACACATACCATTTTACACTTGCAATTTAAAGAGACAAGACTTCTTCATTTTAAAGATCTATTGGAAACATATTCATTCCATTTTCAGATCAGTTGGTATCAGAGCTTTGGTTTTTGAAGGCTTGATTGTTTGCAAGTTTTTTTTGTTTTTCTGATGCTTACAAGGTTGAAGCTCACAAGAGGAGAAGGTCAACTTGTAGAGCCAAGTTCTCAACTGTCAAGAAGGAGAACTATCAAATCACCTCAAGTTTCAAGGAGATTTTCACCAAGTATGGCTCATGAGGAGAGTCATGGAACTCTTCCTTCAGAGGAGGAAAGTTTTAGAAAGGATTTCTATGACATGATTGAGATGGTCAAATTTTTGTTTGAAGAAAGAAATGGAAGATTGCAAGGTGAAAGCTCCAACCCTCCAAAGGGAAATGGAGACAGTGGTGATAAAACTCCAAAGGGAAATGGAGGGAGTGGTGATTGTCCACCTCCTTCGCCTGCATATTCTACCTCTTCCACCATTTCACAACCACCTCTAAATTCTCCAAAAGAAGATGGTAAAACTCCTTTACAAACTCCTTTGCTTAAGCTTGATATTAAGTTTGAATTGCCTATGTACAATGGAGAGGTAAATGCTGAGAAATTAGATAATTGGATTCGTCATATTGAAGTGTAATGTAGGATACAAAGAATCATAGATGATGAAACCAAGATTCAACTTGCTTCTTTAATATTGGACAGTGCAACACTCATTTGGTGGGAAGCCAAAACTCAAGAGGACATGAGGAAACATGGTAAAGTTTTATCCTCTTGGAATGATTTCATTGTTGCAATTAAAAGGAAATTTTATCCATTAGCATACATGCAGAAAGCTATTATGGATTGGCAAAAATTTAGGCAAGCTAAAGGGCAAGATGTGCAAAGCTTCACTCAAGAATTTAGGAGAAGAGCTTTGGTTTTGGGTGTAGATTTTTCTTCAAAAGATACTTTTCTCAAATACATTGGAGGTTGGCATAGTACTTGAGTCATACCATACTTATGTTTAACCCTTCAAATCTAGATGAACTATGTGTGCAATCTACTCATTTAGAGGCAAGAGGAAGAAATGAACCTCAAGAGGGCAACAAGAAGTCTTTTAATGGAGATAAGGGAAAGAGGAAGTTTGAAGGAAATGGAAAGAAAAATGTTTCAGTCAAGAAAGAGAGAGAGAAACTCTCATGTAACCATTGTTCAAAGGATGGCCATGATGAAGACCATTGTTGGAAACTTAATCATGAAAAGAGACCCAAAAAGTTCAACAACAAAGAGAAACCAAACATTGTTGCAACTGTACAATAAGATTTAAGATCTGATTCAAAAGAAGAAACAAAAATCACAGCCATGGGTTTATAAGGTAATAATTCTATTGCAAGCACTAGTTCTTCAAATTTTGCCATCAATGAAACTCAACATGAAAAAGAAAGGATAAATATTTTCCACATAAGGGTAATTTCAAAACATACCAAAATATATACTCTTTTTGATACGGGATCACAATCAAACCTTATTTCTAAAGACATTGTCAAGAAACTATATTTGGAAACTACTCCTCATCCTAAACCATACCCTTTAGGTTGGATATGTGACAATGCCAAATTGCATGTGACAAGAAGGTGTAAACTCAGATTTGCCATCACTTCAAACTATATAGATGAGGTAAAGCTTGATGTTATTCCATTGGATATTTGTGGTATTGTGTTTGGAAGCCCATACTTATATGATAGGAGAGCCATTTTTCATCGTCATGAGAACAAGCATTTGTTTAAAAATGGAGTTGAGTGCATTGTTAGAGCACACTCAAAGAAGATGAATTTGTCACTTACAAATGCTGGACAAATGAAGAGACTAGTCAATGCTAGTAAGAACCTTGTACTTTTGATGATTAAACCCAAAGACAATGATGAAGAAGAAGTTCTCAAAGTATGTGATACAAAGTTACAATCTGATTTATATGAGGATGTTAACGAAAATGTTGAGATGTTTCAGGAACCAACGGGATTTCCTCCTAAAAGGGGTATCCAACATGAGATTCTACTGCAGCAAGGAGGTCCTCTTCCAAACATTGACATGTGCAAGATGTCAGACATGGAGAATGTTGAAATCCAAAAACAAGCCCAAGAGTTGCTTAACAAAGGGGTCATCAAACCAAGCACTTCACCATGCAGGTCACCAATTGGTTTGGTACCAGAGAAAGATTGTATATGGCATAGGTGGGTATATTTCAGAGCCTTGAACAAGACTATAGATATGATTGTTGAAGGAGACATATGGAAGAAAGATTTGAAAACAAAGAAAGCTCCATTGCATGCCTTGAAAAGCTATGTTTTTCACTTGGTGATAAGGTATAATAAAGACATTTATGACAAAGTTGATGATATGCTTATTGGGCCTATTGTTAGTGATTTAGTTATTTTCAAGCATAACCATATCATGCATAAGAGTTATTTGGAACAATGTGCTTTAGATGCTGATGGAAAGAATGTTTATGCAAATTTATGTCGTACTAACCAAGTTGAGGAATTGGATCCCTATGTGCATGGTAAACTTTTGTATCTTGGCAAGCTATGTTTTTCACAGGGTGAAAGAGTCAACATGATAAGGGAAGCACATTCTTCTCTTGTTGCTAGCCATTTTGGTGTAGGAAAGATGGTGGAAAGAATGCAAAGAAAGCATCCTAAGTTTTGGGATGAGCATCTACATTACTTTCAACGTGTTTATAACCAGGCCAAGAAGTTCATTGAACCAGTCCATTTTGTGCATCAAACCGTTCAAGAACAATTGAGAAAGAGCTAAGCCAAGTACAAAGCAAGGCATGACAAGTTTCATATTGGTCTCAAAGGAACCAATCCAAGAAAGGCCAAGTGGATTGAGATTGGAAAGGTGGGGGAACTTTACCCTCATCTACAAATTGACTAAAGTAGTCTTTTGGAGGTCCATAAGCTTCCCAATGGGGAGGTGTGATCCAGGGGATCAAATTTCGCTCAAAAATCAAATTTCTCGGAATCGCTTCAAAATAGACATGTGTGTAGGCCTCATTGTTATGAACCCAACGCAACTTGAACGGGCTCAAATAGATGTCGTATGAGAAAGATATCACGTTCTATTCATTTTGCCAAATAGGCAAAATTTTGTTGACTCTGCAGTCTGTACAGTGTTGATGTGGCAGTTGATCGTATAGGTCGTACGGTCGTAAAGTGACATGGCAAATGCATTGGCATGATGATTGGGTAGATGTTGGCAGACAGGTGGATGAATCATATTTTGACGCATGTCATTTTATTGGGCTAATGGTATGGTGCCACGTGGCCCAGTCACGGGATGCCACGTGGGACCCCTCCAGTGGTTGGTTGTGATAAACATTTTATGACTCCATAGGAGTCGAGCCCGCGACCTCCAGGTGGGGGGGGGAATGCTTTGGCAGGGTCGAGCTACCACCCCTCCCATAGTGTTACTTAATTCTTATGATTTAAATTAATTATTTGAATTGAATGGTGGGTTCGGTCGACGAATTAAAGAGTCAAGGCTAGGCCCTAGCCCACGGTCCACAATACATATTATATGAACACCACATAAACCTTAGGCACACGTGGTCCACCAGCACTAGCCCCCAGTGCTTTCACATATGACCTTTGCATATATCCACTCCTCGAAACCCTGGCATGCGCGGAGCACTCCAGCTTTAGCCCCCATTTTAGTATAGCTTGCAGTTTTTAACATTTACCACATGTCCACTCAGCTACCCATTTGAGGGAAAAGCACTCTATTTTAGCCCGTGGTTCTTGTAACATCACCATACGACCACTCCTTTAGACATGACGCGAGAATCTCCAGCGTATAGCCCGAGTTTAAAACCCTTGGTTTTATCAATGCCATGCGACCATACTTTTAACGTTTTGCCGTGGGGGGGTTAACACTATTCAACAGGCAGTGTGCCACGCGCCCACCACTTGTTAGTGCTACACTTACTCATGCAAACGGGCCCTAGATAAGCACTAGGACATGGCCATATGGCCCCCCATGCGACCAACACCCCCACTCTAAGGGGCGATATTTGTGCTAATTGTTTGACAAAATGCCTGATTTTGTGAGATGCGCACGTGTGTTGGGTTTTAGGCCCATGAACGTTGTGTGAGCCAGGTTGGTCATTCACAGGTAGGTTTTGGGAGCAGGTACAGTAAGATTGAAGGGTAAAACTTCCAGGAGGTGTAACTTCTTCAATTTTTGGCCAAATCAAGTGCCGAAAAAGCCCAGCTAGGGGTTTTTGGATGTTCTGAAGCCATTGAAGCCATCTATTTTGTATTTTGAGAACTGTAGCACTTTCTAAGAATAATTAAAATGATCCAAGGGAAGCTGAACCAGGAGATGTAGGCCAAGAGAGGGGTGAACTCCTTTATCATTTGTTGTGTTATGTGTTCATTATTGATGGTTTTTATCTATTTGATATGCTGCTCATGATTAAGTAAAACTCACTGAATTTATGTGCTAGTAACTTGATCCAATTACCCAAAAACATACCATTTTACACTTGCAATTGAAAGAGACAAGACTTCTTCATTTTAAAGATCTATTGGAAACATATACATTCCATTTTTAGATAAGTTGGTATCAGAGCTTTGGTTTTTGAAAGCTTGATTTTTGCAAGTTGTTTTTGTTTTTATGATTCTTACAAGGTTGAAGCTCACAAGAGGAGAAGCTCAACTTGTAGAGCCAAGTTATCAACTGTCAAGAAGGAGAACTATCAAATCACCTCAAGTTTCAAGGATATTTTCACCAAGTATGGCTCATGACGAGAGTCATGGAACTCTTCCTTCAGAGGAGGAAAATTTCAGAAAGGCTTTCTATGACATGACTGAGATGGTCAAAGTTTTGTTTGAAGAAAGAAATGCAAGATTGCAAGGTGAAAGCTACAACCCTCCAAAGGGAAATGGAGACAGTGGTGATAAAACACCAAAGGGAAATGGAGGGAGTGGTGATTCTCCACCTCCTTCACCTCTATATTCCACCTCTTCCACCATTTCACAACCACCTCCAAATTCTCCAAAAGAACATGGTAAAACTCCTTTACAAACTCCTTTGCTTAAGATTGATATTAAGTTTGAATTTCCTATGTACAATGGATAGGTAAATGTTGAGAAATTAGATAACTGGATTCGTCAGATTGAAGTGTGTTGTAGGATACAAAGAATCACAAATGATGAAACCAAGATTCAACTTTCTTATTTAATATTGGATAGTGCAACACTCATTTGGTGGGAATCCAAAACTCAAGAGGACATGAAGAAACATGGTAAAGTTTTTCACTTGGAATCGCAACTTGAACGGGCTCAAATGGATTTCGTATGAGCAAGATATCACATTCTGTTCATTTTGCCAAACAGGCAAAATTTTGTTGACTGTGTAGTTCATATAGTCCATACAGTATTGATGTGGCAGTTGACCATACAGGTCGTATGACCGTACAATGACGTGGCAGATGCATTGGCATCCTGACTGGGCAGATGTTGGCAGACAGGTGGATGAATCATATTTTGACACGTTTCATTTTATTGGGCTAATGGTATGGTGCGATATGGCCCATGGTATGGTGCCATGTGGCACCCCTCCAGTGGTTGTCTATGGTAAAAGGTTTATGACTCCATAGGAGTTGAACCTGCAACCTCTGGGTGGAGGGGGGGGAGGAATGATTTGGCAGGGCCAGGCTACCAGCCCGCCCATAGTGTTACTTAATTCTTATGATTGAAATTAATTATTTGAATTGAATGGTGGGTTCGGTCGACGAATTAAAGGGTCGAGGCTAGGCCCTAGCCCGCGGTCCACACTACATATTATATGACCACCGCATAAACCTTAGGCACACACGGTCCACCAACACTAGCCCCGGGCGCTTTCACATATGACCTTTGCATATATCCACTCCTCTAAACCTTGGCACGCACATAGACCACTCCAGATTTAGCCCCTGTTTTGGTATAGCTCGCGATTTTTAAGAATTACCACATGTCCACTCTGCTACCCCTTTGTGCACGGAGCACTCCAATTTATCCCGCGATTATTGTAACCTCAACATGCAACCACTCCTTTAGACATGGCGTGGGAACCTCCAGCGTATAGCCCGAGTTTAAAACCCTCGGTTTTATTGATGCTATGCGACCATACCTTTAATGTTTTGGCATAGGGGGGTTAACATTATTCAACGGGCAACGTGAAGCGTGCCTACCACTTGTCAGCACCACACCTACTCATGCAAACAAGCCTGAGATAGGCATTGGGACGTGGCGATATGGCCCCCCATGCGACCAACACCCTCGCTCTAAGGGGCGCCATTCGTGCTAATTGTTCGACAAAATGCCTGATTTTGTGAGATGCGCGTGTGTGTTGGGTTTTAGGCCCATGAACGTTTCGAGAGCTAGGTTGGTCATTTACAGGTGCGTTTTGGTGAGCAGGTACATCAAGCTTGAAGGGGAAATCTTCCAAGAGGTGTAACATATTCAATTTTTGGCCAAAACAGGTGTCCAAAAAGCCTAGCTAGGGGTTTTTGGACGTTCTGAAGCCATTGAAGCCAGATATTATGTAGTTTAAGAGCTGTAATATCACTTTCTAAGCATAATGAAAATGATCCAAGGGAATATGGACCAGGAGATGTAGCCCAAGAGAGAGGTGAACTTATTTATCATTTGTTGTGTTATGTGTTCATTATTGATGCTTTTTATCTATCTGATATGTTACTCATGCTTAAGTAAAACTCACTGAATTTATGTGTTAGTAACTTGATCCAATTACCCAAACACATACCATTTTACACTTGCAATTTAAAGAGACAAGACTTCTTCATTTTAAAGATCTATTGGAAACATATTCATTCCATTTTCAAATCATTGAGCCTTAAACAATATCATGGTTAAAAACCGTTACCCCCTCCTGAGGATTGAGGACCTCATGGATCACCTGCATGACATCATTTATTTCACAAAGATAGATTTGATCGTAGGCTATCACCAAGTGAGAATGCACTCTGTGGACACTTGGAAGATCGCATTCAAGACCAAGTTTGGTGTCTTTGAATGGCTTGTCATGCCCTTCAGGCTCACCAATGCCCCAGCCACATTCATGAGGCTCATTAATGATGTGTTTCATCCATTTTTAGGAAAGATCATGGTGATCTGCTTGGAATAAATTTTGATCTTCAGTAGATCGTGGGAAAAACACATGCAACATGTGCACCAAGTTATTAAGTTACTATGAACTCACAAGCTCCAGGTCAAAGAGAAGAAATCATTTTTTTGGACAGAATTTTGTGCAATATTTGGGCTTCATTGTGGATACAGAAGGCATCAAGGATGATCCAGCAAAATTTCAAGTGTTGGCACAATTGCTAGCACCCACCTCAGCACTACAATTGAAGAGCTTCATGGGCGGTATCAATTTTTACCGCAAATTTGTAGCACATTTCTCACAATTTGAAAAGCCTTTCATAAGCTGGCCAACCAACCACACTTTGATTGGAATGTAAATGTGGATAAGCACTTTACACAACTTAAGAAAGCATTGTTCTCTACTCCAGTTCTCAAATTTCCCAATTTGTAGCAACCATTTTAGATCAATACGGATGCATCTTAATTTGTGATTGGCACAGTTCTCAAACAGGGATGACAGCCTATGTCATATCACTCAGAGGCTCTCAAGAAGCTAAGCTTAATTATAGTACATATGACAAAGAATTCTATAGTTTGGTTCAAGCACTCAAGCAATGGCATCCCTATCTTCTTTACCTTTCCACATGCCTTTTCCTCCAAAATTCGGGCCAAAATAGCTTTTTGGTGGTTAAGCGATGGTTAAGCACTAACTCCACATGACCTCGAGCTCAAAACCAGGGGCTATCTCCTTTAACTCTGCCCAGTTCAGGACTTTAGAGCCATCATACTCCGAGGGCCTCCAATAAACACAACCCTCAATCTTTCCAAATCGACAAATTCGCGAAGTATCGAATCCTCGACGTGTTCAACGATGGTAGGCTTCCATTCAAATCATCGTTGGGAAATAATCTTTGGCGGTACGGGATTTGGCAGTCCTTGCCTATGCCTACATGCAATTTCCCAGAGAGTTGAACTCTAAAGGAGATCTATGGTTCTCCTTTCTCCGCTTGATCGACGATCCAACGAACACTTCACAAATTGAGGCTTCAAGAGTTCTGGGTGCATTCACCTCCAAATCCTTTGAAGTGGAGGATCTTCGAACCTTGCTCATCACAGATCAATGACTCAGAATGTATACAGAATGGAAGGCTCAGATCTTGTTCGAGATCTGGGGCTCTAGGGAGTTCCCTATCCCAAGCTTCAGGATCTCCCTGGACCTCTTCTTTAGCTTTCCATAGGCATTTTCCTCCAAAATTTGGGCCAAAATAGCTTTTTGGTGGTTAAGCGTTGGTTAAGCACTAACTCCACGTGACCCCAGACTCAAAATTGGTGCTTATCTCCTCAAACTCTGCCTAGTTCGGGAATTTAGAGATATCATGCTCTGGGGGCATCCAATAAACACAACCCTCAATCCTTCTGAATCGATGGATTCATGAAGTACTGAATCCCCGACGTGTTTGACGGTGGTAGGCTTCCATTCAAATCATCGTTGGGAAATACTCTTCGACATTCCAAGCTTCGACAGGTCTTGCCCATGCCTACATGCAATTTCTCGGAGAGCTGAACTCCAAAGGAGATATACGATTATCCTTTCTCTGCTTGATCGATGGTCCAGTGAACACTTCACAAATCCAGGCTTTGGGAGTTCCGGGTGTATTCGATTCTAGATCCTCCAGAGTGGAGGATCTCTAAACCATGCTTATCACAAATCAACGGCTCGGAACGTATACAGAATGGATGGCCCAGATCCTATTCGGTATTCGGGGCTCTAGGTATTTCCCTGTCCCAAGCATCACAACCTCCCGAACGAAGGATGAGTGGAGTAGATCTCCGCCCTCCATGTGTCCTCTTGCAGATCAACGGTATGAAATGACTTCATCCTTCGGGTGCTTTGGCGCTCTCTTCTCCTCCAACCTTTCTAAGCTTCCACCATCGAACCTGTTAGCATCGGAAGTCACTCCTGGATTTCTTGCAGGAGAAGAGCCCGACACCCATCAACTTAATGTCACGATTTGTTTATAAAGGGGTGATCAAATGGAGATAAAGACTCGAGGAGATATTAATCTAACTCAGGGACTGGGTTCGGTACATAAGCAACAAAGGAGGTCTCGACCTAACTTCAGCCAGTGGCTTGATTTAAAGATGAACAGGTGGAAGACTTAGTAAGAAAGGTGAACAAACAACTTTGGGCA